>RJWM01003499.1:0-112655 GCA_004363535.1 Dasyprocta punctata | reverse complement strand
ATGGTTTCCTTATAGAGTTAAGGTTACAGCTCCTAAGCCATAATGTCCAAAAATAAGAGAGCAGCCAAAATCCACTCAGTGACTAATCTGAATTGCAAGACTAATTCTAATAATCCTCAGTCAAAGTGTTCCTACCCCTGAAGCTGGCACTAAGAAAGTAGAATGAAGTTTCAATTTTAGTGGGGTTCCAATATTCTTTGAACTGTGAATAAAGATGACTTTTATTAAAGACAAATGAGTGACTAAAGAAGATCTGTATAAGATAAAACAGATCCCTTATCTCCTGGGTTTAATTCTCATCTAAGATTTAGAAGTGAGTTCATATTTGAGTGTGACATTATCTTACTTCCTTTGATAAGTTAGGAATTTTATTTCCTGCACAAGGCATAGAGTAACCATTGGCAAAACTAGAAAGAAGACAAGACTGGTGCAGTGCTTGGTCACTTGTCCCGGTGCAGCTACTGAGGGCACCTTCCATTGTGGTGCAGAACGCAAGCCAACACATTGCTTTGGTCAGAACTCACCTATTCTGTGCCCTGCGGAGATACAGCATATTTCAAAATAGCTAGGAACTAGGGGACTTTGGAACTGAATCAGAGATGCTTAGAGACCTACTACTCTAGAAAAATCAAAGAGATGCCCCTCAAATACAATTTCAGGCAGCAAGGGAGATATTTGTGAGACAGAGACTACTCCAACTACCCCCAGATTTGATCCTCTTGTGATAAAAATTCTAACTTTCAATTTGGTTTCCAGACTTACCTTCCTTTACTGGGCTCTAGCTTAGCTCCCTTCACAGTGAACTATCTTATGGACCAAGGACATATTGGAAGCACCATTTGTCTTCCAAGTACTTGCAGGTAAAATCTCTGAAATGAACAACTTTCTGTGGTAGAATCAGCATATATAGGTGGATAGAATCTGTTTCAAAGGAATTTTGCAGCAAGATGAAGTAATTTTGCAGAGGCTTGTGAACAGCTTGCCGATTTTCAGCCAGGGACAATTTTATTATCTTTCATTTACCAGCCTAGAGATGAGGTTATACGGGAAATGCTTAGTGATGGCTTCTCAGTCAGCAGCCACAGCAGTTGGCACACATTTACCTCACTGCCCCGGAGTCCACAGTGGACTGTTATGCCCAAGTCCTGGCCTTTGCAAAACTAGGTCTGTAATGCCTAAAGCCTAACCTGTCTACTCCTCCTTGGAGCGCTAGGAGGAGAATGAATGAACTTGCCCTAGCCAAGCCAGTGGTCGGGTCCTGAGCCAGAAAGCAGTGGCTGTTAAAAAGAAAGCAAAAAGGAAAGCCACAGTGCCCCCATTATACCGTTAAACTGCAATCTCCTCTTCCCATAAGCATCTTCCTGTTTTCCCTGAAGGGCACCGGGTAACAGCCACACTGGCGAGAGGCGCCAATTCAGCGGAGCTCTTCCTGCAGGCCCGGCAGGACCTGGTTCTCAGCAGGCTGTGGCGTGTCCACTGACCCAGAGGTAGGCTGGAAGGGGATGTCCTGAGTGGTGGGGTATGGGACTCTGGGATTCAGGTGCCTCATCTCAGGAGTGATGCTGATTTCTTTTTTCAAGTTTACACTAGAGTGAGACACGTCAGGATCCTAGGCACATGATTTAATGAGTGATTCATTCTCAGGATCATGCAGTGGTTCCTTATCTTAGTCCTGGCCCTGCCCACAGCACCAACTCTGTGTGTGTGTGTGTGTGTGTGTGTGTGTGTAAACACATTTATGGGAGTCTAGAGTACTTAGAGTATAATCCCTTGACCAAAAGCAGCAGCAGCAGCACCTGGTAACTTGTAGGAAATGCTCAGGCTGACTTCAGAACCATTGAATGAGAAACTCGGAGAGCAACACACCCACCAGATCATCCTGTTGCAACTATAGCTTGAGAAACTCTGCTAGAGAATAACACGCACTCCAAAGCCAGTCCCACAAAACACATGAGGTGATCTCTCAAAATGCTTCACACACAACAGGGAAAGGGGTGGGGCGGTGACGTTAAAGGGCCTTTCCTAAAGCTATGAGCAAGGCAGGAATCTCTCTGATGAGAAATCAAGAATTGTTTTCCTTCCCAGATGCCTCCAAGTAAACTAGTAGTTAAGTGGTGAAAAGTGTTGGAGACAAAGATAACTACTGAATTAATTCCTTCCTGTTTCTTCCTCTACGTGGACAGCTCAGGGTTGGCTACCCAGTGACACCATGAGACACAGACCAACCATTGGAATACTTGAAGACTCAGCTTCTCACCTCTGCAAAATGATACTAATGTCACCAACCCATGAGAGTCAGACAAGCTAAAATGAAGTCTGGGCAAGTTGAACTGTGGTGACAGTTCGTACGTCCTAGCAGGCACACTGGGATCCCTTCTTCACCGAGGAGTCAGGATGGATGAAATGGGGACAACTGATTGAGGAGGGAGTTCAGCAGCATTCTTTTACAGTGCTGCCTCTTAAAGGAGGGTACTTTGCAGTCCAAATGGTCTAAGGCAGTGGTGGTGACCTATGGCACGCCTGCCACATTGGGCTGTTTATCTCATTACAAGCTCATGCATCCAGCTCCTAAATGGTGGTGACACAAGTGAGAAGGGAAAAGAGACGTACAGCTGGGTACCAGGCACCAATTTTTTCCCCCATGAAAACGAAGGGTGGGAAGTAACGTGAATTCCCTACATTCGAATTTTGCCACTGGAACCGGAACACTGGGGAGTAGTGAGGCAATGACCAATGCCCTTAGGCTGCACCAGCTCGGCCAGGCAAGGCGGAATTTCCTCCTTTGTCCAGGGCTGGATTTATACAGGAGGGCGAGGATGAGCACGGAACCAGACAGCAAAACTGGTATCCTGCACCGAGGGAAAGGAGCAAGTCCCAGGACTCAGGGCCCCTCACAGCAGGGGGACAAACAGTAGCAGCCGGCTTTCTGCCCTCACACAGGTGTCTAAGGACCAGCGGGGCGGCGGGCCTGCAGGGGCAGCTGGCTGGCAAGTGGCCTTTGTCCCTAGCCTCAGAGAGTAGCTGGGAGGCGGAGGGGCTCAAGCTCCCACGCGCGGGCCAGGTACACAAAGGCCGCCCAGGGCCACCCCGCAGCACAGCTGAGGGGTGAAGGCGGCCCCATGACTCACGCTTTTCCTCCAGGAGGAATTAACCCCAAGATAACAGTGTGCAGGTGCCGAGGGGCGACGGGGCGGAGAAGGCAACCGGCAAGGAAGAAAGTTCCTCTCGGGCCCTTCCTCACGGAGCCCCTTACCTTCCTCATTTAAAATCCAGGGCAGGAACGCCAACACCGAGTCGAAGCCACACGTGCCCTCTTCAAAGGGACAGGAGCCCCCGGCCAGGTCAAGGGCGCCGGCGAGCTGCAGGGCTGCGGGCACAAGGCGAGTTTCAGTTCGGGGCGTCCACACCAGCGCCCCCCACCACACACACACCTGCTGAGGGCGCAGGCCGCCCCGCCACGAGGGGGCCTGGCCTTCCCCGCCGCGCGACCCCGTGCGCGCCCGCACCCCAGCCCCGGCCAGGAGGAGGCGCCCGCCGTGGCCCGGCCCAGCGCCGCGGGCCCCGCAACCGGGCGGCAGGAACCGGTCGCTCGAGCGCCCCCCGGGGGTCTCCCGGGCCCGGCCTTACCTTGCGCCACCAGCAGGACGCCCCTCAGCAGCATGGTCGCGCCTGAGGGCGGAGGCCTGGCAAGGGGCGCAGGCTGGCAGCCCGCGGGGACCGGGCGCTCCCGCTGAAAGGGGGCGTGGGACGAGGGGGCACTGTGGGCCGGGCACCGCGGAGCTCAGAGGCAAAGCCGGCCCCCGGAGCTGCCCAACTTCGCAGAGCGGGCGCAGCCGCGGCCCCTGGCGACAGTGGGGACAGCTGCACGCTCTGGGCCGGCCCGCCGCCGCTGGGGAGAGCGCAGGTCGGGCACGCAGCGCCTTCGCCCGGGGCTTTCGAGCTTGGAAGCAGACAGACCCCTTACGGACGCTTGGAAGGGGCAGTCCCTCCACTGGGCCGGGACACAGGCGCCCGCCCCGCCCATCCGCGGTGGGAACCGGCTTGTTTCGGCGGCCAGCCTCTCCGCATCTGGCATGTCAGTCCCGCAGGGCTCGCCCTAATTTTAACTTCTGTCTCCCCAAATTGGAAGACGGCGGAATTCTCTTAGGAAACTTTAGAACCCTTGGGGTGGACGAAGCTGTGTATCTCGGGAGTTGCAGCTTTAATGGCCCAGTATTGCTAACCTTGGAATATCACACACACACACACACACACACACACACACGCACGCACGCACACACACGCACACACACGCACACACACGCGCGCACACGCTGTTTTTAGCCAGTGGAATGCCTGGCATGCCTGGTGCTCAGCATTCCCTCTGTCCGGGGAAATGTGGGCATTCCTCCTCTCCACAGGGCCGCGCTTGATTGGTCAGTGCAAGCTGCGGGGGTGAGGAGCACAGGTACTTCTGAGCAGTCTATTTGTTTGAGCATTAAGTGGGTCTCCAACAGTATTCTCTCCAGTAAGGAAGTTTTGCTTCGTTGACTTAATCTTCCTTCTAAGTCTGTACCGGCAGTTTTGTAACTATGGCAGTGGTTCTCAAACTTGGGGGTGCATCAGAATCCCCTGAAGGCCCCTTCTCAGAGTTTCTGATCCAGTGGATCCGGGATGGAGCCCTTCATTTTGCATATTCCTAAACAGATGCTGCAGGTCTAGGACTGCGTTCTGAGGATCTCTGGCCTTCCAAACTCCTATTCAACCATCAAAGCCTTGCTCCTGTGCCTTCACCTGGTTTCCAGAGCCCTGGTTTTCTCTGACTTTTATTGGTAGCTCCTGCTCTGAACACTGAACACCAACCCATGAACACCAACAGGTCTGCAAGTTCTGTCCTTCAATCGTCTATTTTTCTCTCTCCTGCCTCAGTGATTTCATCCAGTCTCATAGTTTTAAATACTGACATAGGTCGATGACTCCAAAATGCCTGTTTCTAGCCCAGACTGCTCAGCCCTCGTCCTGCTATCTCACTGCCACCTCACCATTTCCATTTGCATGCTTCTGACCTTTCTCATACTTAACAGGTTCTAGCACAAATGCCTCACTCCTTCCCAGCCCAGCCCCGCTGCCATCTCAGTTAAAATCATTGTTTTCCTGTGTCGCTTAGAAGACTCAGAGTCATCCTTGCCTTAACTCCCCCACCAACACCATACCAAATCCTTTTATTTCAGGATTAAAAATTCAGTGGGGATTCCACGTCCATAGCTTCCACAGCTGTCAGTCTGGGGTTCCTCGGTGGCCTCCTGGCCGTGATCTCCTGCTTTTTCTGCTTTGGCTATGCCCTCTCCATTCTTACCACAGTAATCCAGCTCCTTCCTTGGCTCAGGAAGCAACTTCCCAAATCATTTAGTGAAGTCCAGAGTCTTGACAATGACTTACCGGATCCTAGGAAACCTCCCAGCAGCTCCGTAGGTCTCTGCCTTCAGCTCCCCAGCTTACTCTCCCCCAGCCGCACGCTCTCCTGGGCTGGTCCTCAAACATGACCCAGCTGCGCTCTCAGCATCTGCGCTGTCTGTGTCTTCTGCCTGAAATGCCTTTCTCCAAGAGCCACTCGATTTAAGGCCTACTGAGGTCTTTACTCAGATGTCATCTTGACGTAGAAAACTTAGTAGAAAAGTGTGTAGGATCCTTTTTTAAAATTTGGACAGAATTTTATTAATTTTCTGTAAGCAATGAGTCAAATGACCCCAAATGTGTTTAGTGTGTATATTTAGTGTGTATGCTGACGTGCTCGGCCTCAGGTGGGAGCTGATAAAAATGAACACTTACTGTGTTTGCGATTATAAGTGCTTTATAGAAATAATATTCTCTAATCTTCATGAAAGCTCTCTAGGGTAAGTGTGGTTATTATTGCTACAGTTTGGATATGAAATGTCCCCTAAAGGCCTGTGTGTTAAAACTTGGCCCCAGCTTCATTCCACTGGGAGGCAGACAAAACCTGTAAGAGATGGGGTCTAATGGGAGGTCTTTGGATTCCTGGTGCCTGATCTTGGAGGGCAGGGTGGGACCCCTGCACCTCCTCTTTCTCTTTCTTGCATTTTGACCTTGAGGTGAGTGGCTCTGTTCCACTACATGCTCCCAGCCACAATGTGCTGCCTCCCCACAGGCCCAAAAGCCAGAGGGCCAACTGACTGTGGACTGAACTCTCCAAAACTATGAGCCAAAAGAAGACTTTTCTCTGGAAGTTGATTATCTCAGGTATTTGTTATAACGGGAGGTCGATGAACACAATCATTCCTATTTAATGGATAGAGCTCCTGAGGCACAGAGTTCCATGACAGCAAGTAGTAGAAACAAGACAGAAATTCAGGTTGACTTTATTCCAAAAGTTTATTTTCTCAGGCTGTGCAGTATACCACCCCCCAGCTTATGTTCTTTTAGCTTCTTTCTCCAAGATGGTACTAAATAGCTGAGTCTAAAGATTTAAAGACAGGTATGAATTAGACATGAAGCTTCAGATTATTGTTTTCAACCAGTCCAGTTTTCAGTCATTACCAAACTGATGCTCCTTTTTTTTCAAGTACCTGCAGAATATTTTAAAGTTTTAAAATTGCCTTAGATTTATGTTGTATGTCCCAGGTTATAAGAAAATGAAAAACTTCAAAGCCATAAGGAAATATCCAAAAGATTTAAAATTTGAAGACAACATAGCTTTTTGCCACCTACAGAAACCAGCATTAATACAAACTTAGTCAAAGTAAAATTACTACTTGGCATATAACTGCATGACCCGAAGGACATGATCCTTGGCTGCCGGTGTGGGTTGGGTCACCTGGAGGGCAGACTCTGATTTGGAGTTTAGTATGCAGGAGGATTACTGGGTGTTCTTGGGGACCATACTCATGAAAGGAAGGAGCAAGAAGCAGGATTGCCCAAGGGAACTAAAGGTAAGATGGCCCATCTGATATATCCCATAGTGTGCCAAAATGCTCAGACCTTTGTATTGCTGGAGATATGGCCTATCTTGGGGCAGGTGTGATCTTGGGCATGAGGACCTCCTGTGCTAAGGCTGATACTGAGGGGCTGACAGCTGAAGGGTATTTCATGACGATTTTTCCAGCAGCTGAGATGACAAATCCTTCTGTTGGGGTGAGGGGAGGGTGGATTAGGACAGCTTATCAGTGACCAGCAAAGACATGTCACAGAAAAAGGAAACTGTATTGCCTCCTATATTGGGAGATAGAGAGAGACCCAAGGAGGAAATGCAATCTCTGAATGATATGTGTCTGCCTACTTCCTTTGGTCACTAATCATGACCACGATTCTCCATCATCATTTAGGAAAACAGAACCAGGCCCCAGGAAAAGAGAAGTCTGTCCTCCAGCAGGCAGCTTAATCAAATGATCAACTAATGCATGTATGTAAACTGCTGGCATATGGAAGGCACTCAAGATTTTAGGTATTCTAACAGGATAAATGAGCCCCTGAAAATATATGTCTACATCCCCAAACGTGAATATGGCCTATTTGGGAAAAAAGACTATAGGCTTATGTTATTAAGTTAGGTATCATGAGATGAGGTCAATCTGGATCATCAGGTGGGCCCTAAATCAATGGCAAGTGCTCTCATAAGAGACAGAAGAGCAGTCATAGGCACATGTAGAGCACTTGGAAAGACGGAGGATGGACGGCAGTGATGCGGCTCTAAGCCAAGGAATGCCTGAAGCCACTCGAAGCTGGAAAGGGCAAATGACAGGTTCTCCCCTAGAGTCCCAGAAGAGTATAGCTCTGCAGATGCTTTGATTTTGGACTTCTGACCTCCAGAAGGGTGAGAGAACAATTTTGTGTTGTGGTAATTTTTTTCTAACTAATATAGATCGTGTTATATATGAAGCAAAAAAGCCAGGCAGTTGGCATACACTCTCTCATTTAATTCATGCAACATCTCCAGAAGGTCAATGTCATTAACCCCATTTCACAGAGAAGGAGACAGGCCCAAAGGTATCAGTTAATCTGCTCAAGGTTACACATCCAGCCGGCAAATAGCCAACCTGGGACCCAGATGTCCAACTCTCATGGTTACATGCTGTGCTACCTATAAAGCCATCGTCTTTATAAGGGCTTTCTGTCTTTGCAAGGGCCATCTATGCCACACACGGGTGAAACAACCGCTCTACCTGTTGGGACCAACAGGGGCCGCTTTCCTCTCCCAGGGCCGGTCCCATCCTTACTGTCATTGACAGGGCTCTGCTTTTTGTCCCATCACTGGCAGCCTGGAGGCTTCCTATCTCTTGCTTCTAACCTTTTGAGTCAAAGAGAGGCTCCTCACAGGAGTGTGTGGTGTCGCTGTCTATCTGGTGTCATCCCTCATACCTGGGTAAAGTGTTAGAGGAAGGAAGCTCATTCATGCAAAGCAAGAAAGAAATCTAGTGTCCATTCTCGTGCCCACACATGCCCATGGACGCTCACCGCAACACACAGGCCTTCTTCAGCACCTGCTTCCTCTCCTCCCGGCTCTCCCCTTTCTTGTCATTCTTACCTGGAGTCATGGAATGAGAAGTCAGCACCCAGTTCCAGAGCCCCTGCTATGAGCCAGGTACTGGGCCTGGGAATAGGATTCAGGGTTAGACCAAACCCATTCTCTGCCTCTGAGACAGGGAATGACCCACGAGAAGATCATTTCAATAAGATGTGGTGGTGACGTAGAACAAGGGTTACAAATGAGAGAAATGACACAGAGGAAGGAAGTGGGCTGGAACCAGGGAAGCAGTGGGAGTGACGGGGCCCGGAGGGAACTGGAGCGGGCCAGCCCGGTGAGGCTATCACTGGCCCAGGCTCTGCCCACCTGCCCATTTTTTCAAAAGCAGCCCAATATTCAGGTATTTATGAAATAACTCCTATTTTCAAATGCTGGCAACAGGTTTTTTAAAAAGACTGCTAAACACCTGAGAGGGGACAGCAAAATAGGGAAGGTGGAATTTAATGTCAAGTGAGTGCTTGCAGCACTATGGAGACAGAGAAGGACAGCGAACTCCACATTGCTCCAGAGGAGGCAGCCAGGCCCTCGAGGCCGGCCCCTTTTACAGAAGAGAAGCTGAGGCAGAGAGAGTTCGCGTGACCTTCAACCAAGACGGCACGTCTCTAAGTGGCAGGGATAGGCTGAGCTGCCATTAGCTCACCTCCTACTTGGCCAGCATGTAGAGAGGCAGAAAGGACTTTGTACGCTGTAGGCCCTATACAGCTGTAAGTCTATGAATACTGATTCATAATGCCTTGCGTAGTGGTCATTCTTTGGTTGCATTCTCTTATATGTTCTTTTTTGTTTTGTTTTGTTTTGTTTTGATACCTGGAATTGAACTCACAACTGCGTGCCTGCCAGGTAGGCACTTAAGCCATTGAGCTAAATCCCCAGCCCACATTCTCTTATATATTATATATTTTTGACCAATACGTCTTTTTTTTTCTCTCTTAATACCCAGTTCTCTCCTGGTTCATGCCAAGATATCATCTCTAAATTTTTGTCTAATTTTTGTCTTTCTCTTTCTCTCTCTCTCCTCCCTCCCTCCTTCCATCTCCCTCTCCCTTTTTCTGATGCTCTCTCTCAGCTCACCTCTCCTTCTGTCACTTTACACTTAGTGTTCTAAAAAATATTTGGCATATTTATTGGAATCACATTCAATATGTGCATTGACTTATAAGGACTGGCATATTTACTTCAGTCTACTGTTACAAATTTTCACGTTTTCAGTAACCTTGTATGCATATCTTTTATGAATTTTATGAATGTCTGTAATTTCCTGTACTAAGAAAAGACTGGATTTGCAGACCCACACTCAGTGTCTCACTCCATCTTGTTTTCATGCTGTCTCTTTCTCTCTCAGCGCATACTCTCAGCAAACCCCCACTCATTTCATGCTGCTCTGTTGAAAACAGGCTGGTAAGACAGTCCCAGGCTCCTGGCTTGTCCCTCTGGAGACCTCTGCTGCATTCCAGCAGGAGGAGTCTGTGGGCTCTGCCCCGAGGCTGCTGGTGTCCCAGAACTGTCTGCCTTACCCCACAGGGCATCACGGGCCTGTCGCGGACCTGACCATCACAGGGAGGGACTGAGGCCCCAGTCTCATCAGTTCTCACCGATCTCCTTTTATTACAAAGTATATAGCCCACTCTTCACATTGCCATCTTCAGATGACCTGAACCTACAAAGTAAGTATTTCTTTTAGAGTGACCATTTAAAAATAAACAAATTCTTAAATAGATACTCTTTCTATCATTCATCTTTTATCAGCTTACTCTGAATGGTCGCTTGGACTCGGACATCCTTCACTATGAGTTGAACACAGACTTTTGCTTTGTTTTGTTTTGTTCTGTTTTGTTTCATTTTGTTTTTGATCAATCAAATCACCCAGGCTGATGGGTTGAAGTGATAACACTACCATTTCATGTGGAGCATTTGTGGTGTGCTGGGCAAATTCATGGTCAATTCATGAAGAAAGAAACCAGATTCAGAGTTGGAGTGACAGGATGCAGACTGGAATGTGAACCCTCCCATGGCTATTGTCAAAGTCCTGCCACCCTGTGTGCCATCTTCTGACACCAGGAAACTTTAAGCAGACACTGAAACATCCCCTTCTCAGATGCCCTGCACTTTCCTCTACCCTTAGGCAAACCAAGGCCAGGGAGGTGGGTTCTCTCTGCCTCATAGAAGTGTTCGTACTCTGGGTGCCAAACACTGTGTTTAGATTCAAATCTACATCTCTGTCCTGGGTCCACCCCACACTTCCCAGCTACTTTCATGCATCTCGACATTGGCCACTTGTGTCCTCATTTCCACACCTTGTGGTTTGCACGCATCATCTTTCTGTCGGAATCAGCATGCTTTCCTCCCTTTCTGGTTGGTAAAATCTTTAGTTTATGGGTTGGATGGTGTCCCTTTTTCTGCTCATCCAAATTCATATGTTGAAAGGCTGGAGATTTAGCTCAGCAGCATAAGCACCTGCTGGGCAGGCTCAAGGTTGTGAATTTGATCCCCAGTACCAAAAAACAAAACAAAAAATTTGTATGTTGAAGTTCTGATCCCTGGTGCCTCAGTGTGGCCTTTTTTGGAAATGGGGTCACTGCAGTTGCAATTTTTAAGATGAGGTCACCCTGGAGCAAGGTGGGCCCCTAAGTCACTATGACTAATCTCCTTTTCAAATGAGGAGATTTGAAGACAAATGTGCACACAGGGAGAATGCCACATGACGATGAAGGCAGGGATCAGGGTGATGGTTCTCCAAGCTGGCACACCTAGGAGAGAGGCCTAGAATAGGTTCTCCTTGGAGGCCTAAGAAGGAATCTACCCCTCTGACATCATACCTGACTTCTAGCCTCCAAAACTTGCAGCCAGTATGTGTTTAAGACACTCAGTTTATGAGAAAAGTATGGGAAACAAATCTAGTCCTATACATTTCTCAGGTTCCAGTGTCAATGTCCCCTCCTCGAGGTCTATCTTCCTGTGCTATAGCGTGTATTATGTGTGTGTGTGGGGGGGCACCCATACACATTTGGAGGGTGGAGTAAACAGCAAGACCAGCAACGTGGAAGCCTCTGAAGTAACAGCAAGGAGACAGCTGTTGGAGTCTGCAGAACTCCACCAACAGAGGACCAGTCCTGGCACCCACATCCAGAGGCCAAGGTCAGCTCTGTACCCAGGTTGTTTTTGGGCTCTAACACAGACACTATCACAGAACTGTAAACACCAGAGTTATTTTACTACTTTTATTCTCCCACGTTTGTCTGATTGGCTATCCCTTTCCTGTCTGGTTGGAGGTCATCTTGTTTTGTTTTGTATTTTAGTAGTTATTTTTGTTTTGGGACTTTTAAATTTTTTTTCTTTTCCTCTTTCCTCTGTTTCTCTTGGCTCTTTTTTTTCTCTTTCTTTTTCTCTTTTTTATTCTCCTTCTCTTTCTTCCATATTCTTTCACTGTCTAAGTTTGTTACTTTTCTTTTTTGTTTTCTTCTACTGATCCTCTTTCTCTCTTTCCTCAACCACTCCTTGAATTTAAACTTTCAAGCAAGTAAACATTGTCTCTTTCCTTCCTGATTACTCCTTCACATTTTATTTCATTCTTTCCCTCCTATGTCCCCCAGTTTCCCAAACTTTGGTGATCATCCTTAGAGCTCCAACCTTGAACCTCATTGACCATAATCCTGTCCCCTATGCCTCTTAACCACCCTTGCTCCCCACAGAAGGGTAAAATCACTCCCCTAAGGAAAAAATCACTGAATACAAGTACATTTTGTATGTTTGATTTTGTTGTTTAACTTTTCATTTTGCTCCTGTGGTTGGAGGTAGTAGGTTAAAGGTTACCATAGTGTATCAGCGAGTAAGTTGTACTTGAAACTATTGTTATTACTAACTGTACTACTTTAACCAGGTTGTCATACATATTATGGTCAGTTTTTATCCCTTGTATGATAACACTGTGATTGTGTGGGGTCATAATCATCACCATGGCCCAGTACCAAAGGGTTGGGTGCTGAGTCAAAGAGTAACACTGCATCCTTTACAAATTGGGAAGGTAGGTTCTTGGGATAGCTGTAAAGACCATGCACATTTAGAGGACATTCTTGATGAATAGACATCTCCTAGAGATATCTAGGAGATCAACACTAGTGATAAAGATATCTGTCATAATAAATCAGCAAGCATCAACATAGAAAACAAAACAAAATAAAATAGAGAAAATAGAAAATGACAAGTTGCAGATACAAGCCCAGACACCCAGCCCCACTAGGACAAGCCCAGAACTCAATGAGATGGATGAAACTGGAAGTCAAACACTGAAACTTTCTGATATGATAGCAACAGAAGTGAAAAAACAAGTGGAAAAGACTACAGAGAAAATAATCTCTCAGGTACAAAAAGAAATGCTGGTTAAAATGAAAAATATTAGAGAAGACATAGATAAAAGAATAGATGAACTTAGAAAAATGATGGAAACAAAAATATGCCCAGCATAGGGGAGAAATGGAATCCATGAAACAAATCGAAACAAAAATCCAAGAGATTAAAACCTCCATTGAAAGTATATGCAACAGATTGAATGGAGAAAATACAGTTTCAGAGTTTGAAGACAGAATTGCAGCTAGTGATCATGAAAAGAAAGATATTTTAAAAACAGAGACCATGAAAAATCAATTTAACAGTTACAAGATGAAGCAAAGAAGAATATCATAAGGTTGATTGGGGTCAATGAGAAAGCTGGAGACAGCACAAATGCCATAAAGAAAGTACACAGAAATAATGTCAGAAAACTTCCCAAGTGTGGATACAGTATGAACTTCAAACAACCATGACCAAAATAAAACTACACCAAGACATATAATAATCAAAATTCCAGAAATTTGGCACAAGAATAGAATATTAAAAGCTGTTATAGAAAAGAAATACGGGAAAGTCCATCAGAATCATGGCAGACTTCTCAACACAAACCCTCATGTCTAGAAGAGCTTGGACAGAAGTACTTTAAATCCTGAAAGACAACAACTTCCAACCCAGATTACCGTACCCTACAAAACTATCTTTCAAAATTAATGAAGAAACAAGATACTTCCATGTCAAAGAACTGCAGAACTTCATGACCACCAAACGAGTCCTGCAAAGAATACTGAAAGATATTCTAGACAGAGGTAAAAATGACCACAATTCCAAGAACAACAACAGAAAGAAACCACCAGACAGGGCATGCAGTTAAACATAGGGGAAAATCAGGGAACCAACAACAAGAAAATATCATGACAAAGATAAGAAATACATATCAGTTGTAACCATAAATGCAAATGGCCTCAAGTCACCAATCAAAAGAAACAAATTGGCAGACTGGATCAAGAAACAAGATACAACAATATTATGCATTCAAGGAACACATTTAACTCAAAAGGAGATTCATAAACTGAAATTCAAAGGTTGGAAAACAATCTTCCATGCAACAGGAACTCAGAGAAAAGCAAGGTTAATTTTCTATTTGTAGACAAAATGAACTTCAAACCAAGAATGATCAAAAGATATAAAGAAGGTCACTATATACTTGTTAGGGGAAAACTTTAAGAGGAAGAAATAACAACCATAAATATCTGTGCACCAAATATGGGAGCACCCAACTATATAAGACAATTATTTATAGACATGAAAAATCAAATAAACAACAATACCATTGTAACAGGAGACCTTAATACCCCATTGTCACAAACAGATAGACAAAAATCAACAAAGAAATACCAAAACTGAACCAAACCTATAAACAAATGGATTTAGTAGATGTTGACAGAGTATTCCACCCAACATCATCAGAATATACATTATTCTCAACTGCATTTGAGACAGTCTCTAAAATAGACCATATACTAGCCCATGGAACATGCTTAAATAAATGCAAAGGAATTGAAATTATCCGATGCATGTTATCTGATATTAGTGCAATGAAATTGGACATTAATGCCAAAAGAAACTGCAAAAACTCCATAAACACATGGAAATTAAAGTCCTCCTAAACGTCCAATGGGTCACAGAGGAAATTAAGGAAGAAATTAAACAATACCTACAACTAAATGAGAATGCAGATACAACATACGAGAACTTATGGGACGTGATGAAAACTGTCCTAAGAGGAAAATTTATAATTGTGAATTCTTACATCAGGAAAAGAGAACAAGCAAAATAACCTAATGTTGCACCTCAAGCTTCTAGAAAAAGAAGAGCAAGACAAACCCAAAGCCCATACAAGGCAGGAAATTGTAAAGATCAGAGCAGAAATTAACACAATAGAGACTAAGAAAATAACACAAAGAATAAATGAATCAAAGAGTTGGTTCTTTGAAAGAATAAATAAAATTGATAAACCCTTCACCAAACTTATCAAAAAAGGAAAGAAAAGACTCAAATTCATGCTTTGAGGAATGAAAAAGTTTAAATCACTACAGATTCTGTGGAAATTCAGAAGATCCTACTTCAAAAATTTTTACTTTCGTGGGATGGAAAACACAGAAGAAATGAACAGACCATGAGCCATGAGATACATACAGTTAATAAATCTGAATCAAGAAAATGTAAAAATTCTGAATAACCCAATATCAGTTAATGAGATTGAAAATGTAATTAAAAATTACCAACAAAGAAAAGCCAAGCTCCTGATGGATTCACTGCTGCATTCTACAAGAAATTTAGAGAAAATTTAATGCCAGTACTCCTCAAACTCTTTAATGAAATTGAAAGGGAAGCAATACTCCCTAACTTATTCCTGGAGGCAAGTATTACCCTGATACCAAAACCAGAGAAAGATCTAACTAAAAAATAGAACTATAGGCCAATCTCTCTAATGAACATAGATGCAAAACTCAATAAGTTACTAGTAAACAGAATGCAGCAAATCATCAACAAGATCATACATCATAACCAAGTGGGATTCATCCCAGGAATGCAGGGATGGTTCAAAACACACAAATCAATAAATATAATACACCATATCAACAAAGCCAAACACAAAAATCACACAATCATCTCAACAGATGCAGAAGTAGCTTTTGACAAAGTCCAACACTCATTCATGTTAAAAACTCTACTGAAAATCAGAATAGATAGTCTTTACCTCAATCTGATAAAAAGCCATCTGTGACAGACCAACAGTCAACATCATACTAAACAGACAAAAACTGAAAGCTTTCACTGTAAAATCAAGAACGAGACAAGGATGTCCACTATCACTACTCCCATTCAATAAAGTTCTGGAAACATTAGCCAGAGCAATTAGACAAGAGACAGACATAAAAAGAATGAGACTAGGGAAGGAAGAAGTTAAATTATCATTAGTCACAGGTGACTTGATACTCTACATAGAACCCTCCCCAAAAATCCATTGAAAGACTTCTAGATTTAATACAAATTCAGTAGTATAGTTGGATATGAAATCAACACTCAAAAAATCAATGGCATTTACACAAACAACAAACTCACTGAGAGATAAATTAGAGAAACCAACTGTTCACAATAGCATCCAAAAAAAAAAAAAAAGCATTACTTAGGAATCAATCTATCAAAGGAAGTAAAACATGTATACCATAAAAATTACAGTACTCTGAAAAAGGAGATTGAAGAGGATATCAGAAAATGGAAAGATATCCCTTGCTCATGGATAGGAAGAACCAACATCATGAAAATGGCCATTCTTCCAAGACTGTTATACAGACTTAATAAAATCCCAATTGAAATACCATTAACATACCTAACAGAACTAGAGAAAATTATTCCTGAAGTTCATCTGGAACCAGAAGAGACCTAGAATAGCCAAGGCAATCCTGGGCAACAAAGACAAGGCAGGAGGCATCACAATCTCGGACTTGAAATTATACTACATAGCTACTGTGATAAAATTAGCATGGTACTGGCAAAAAGCCAGACCTAAGAATCAGTGGAACAGACTCAAAGATGCAGACACTACTACAAACCCGTTCAGCTACCTTATCTTTGACAAAGGGACCAAACGTGTTCCCTGGAAGAAAGACAGCCTCTTTAATAAATGGTGCTGATATGCATTATAAAAGTATGTAAACAGTAACAAAATGAAACATGGGATATTTTTATTATCTAGAAACCACTGTTGATGTCTTCTCTACATAATTTGATTATACAGTTATGTCAAATTGCATGTTCTTTTAAATAACTCATGTTTTATAATTATAAAACTAAGTCATACTTAAGTGAAGATTTACATGCCACAAAAATCTCACCAAAAACCAACATAAAATGTTAATGTTCTGGTGTATTTTTAGTTATGATCTTTTTCAAGTTATAAATATGAAACTTGCATGTTTATTTATCAGCAGCGTTAAATGAAGAATATTCACTGGTCATAGAAAAAGATGACATACACACAAACTTGGTTTTTTCCTTCTGATTGAGAGATAGTTTAACAGTATGTTTTATGATTTTTAAGTCAGTTTATTTTGATTCCTGAAATTAGTATTTACTGAAATTCACCTGAATAAAGTACCATGTGTTTCTTTTTTCTGTCCCTACTTTGCATTTAGCATCCCTTTTGTTATTGTTGATAATTTTTTTATCTTTCAATGAATACTGAAAATGTTTACAAAAATAAAAAGTAAATGGTGTGGCAAAACTGGCTCTCTACATGCTGAAGACTAAAACTAAACCCATGTCTATCACCATGCACTAAACTAAAGTCAAAATGGATCAAGGATCCAAATATTAAGACAGAAACACTAAATATACTGGAACAGAAAGCAGGAAGAAATTTTGAAGACATAGGTGTAGTCAGAGACTTCGTGAACAATACCCAAATTGCATAGGAAGTACTTCAAAGAATCAACAACTGGAATTTCATCTGATTAAGAAAAATGTTTGCACATCAAAGACATCATCAACAGAATGAAAAGACAACCCACAGAGTGGGAAAAAATTTTAGCAAATTGTTGCTCACACAAAGGACTTGTAACTAGAACATACAAAAAACTGAAAAAAATCAGACCCCTCAAATTCAAAGACCCAATCAAAAATTGGGCATCTGAGATGAATGTACATTTCCTAGATGAAGAAATACAAGTAGCAAATAGATATATGAAAAAATGTTCACCATCACTGGTCTTTTGAGAAATGCAAATTAAAACAACACCAATATTCCACTTCACCCCAGAAAGAATGGCCACCATGAAGAAATCAGCCAATAACAAATGTTGGTGTGGCTGTGGGGAAAAATGATCCCTTCTCCACTGTTGATAGGAGTGTAGATGGGTGCAAGTACTGTGAAAAACTAGGATTCCTCGAAAAACTAGGATTAGAGGTCCCATTGATCCACCTATTGCCCTTCTGGGTATTTCCCATAAAAATTAAAAATATTGTACTACATTGATATATGTGAACTGATATTTACAGCAGCACAATTTGTGATAGCTGAATCTTGGAAACAATCCAAATGCCCATCAACCGAGAAATGGATAAAAAAGATGTGATATTTTTATGCAATGAAATATTACTCAGCTATAAAGAAGGATACACTTGAGACTTTTATAGGTAAATGGATGCAACTTGAGATCATACTCATGAGTGAAATAAATCAGACATGTATGTGTATCCATCTAATTGTCTCCCTAGTGTAAGAAGTTGAAAGAGTAAATAAGATCCACAATGTACATATTGTGAAATGGGAAGAAACTGTTCAAAAGGAAAGAAACTTGGATGGGGTAAAGGGAAAAAGAAGGAAGGGAGAAGGAAAAAACATATACAGTTAAGTTAGTGAAGATAGTTATACTACTCATTTCTATTATTTCACTGAAAGGAAAAGTTTGTGTTTATATAGTTTGATCAAGTTTTCATGCCTATATCTTATAATATGAGCAAATGCTTTGAAGATAATACACAATGCATTAACCTTTGTTCCTCTCCTACTATCTTGTTTTGAAATGTAGTACATTGTTTTTATTGTTTTTTTCTTTTTAAAAGAAATTTTAAAAAATAATAATGTAGGATGTGGCTTCTGGCTTAAAGTAGAAATCTTTGTTTAATGACACGTGAGGTGGTGCTGGTCAAATGGAATGCAAGATATGAGGCAGCATCCGACAAGATTATATTCCTAGAAGTCAAAGGAAATAATCTTGGCCCTAGTTATAACTTGTGGGGCAAATCAGGGTCTTTCCAATAAAGGTGTCTTCTAGAAAACAGGAACCTAAAAGAAATTTCTAAGTGAGATAATTTGCTTTACAGACAGTCAGAAGTACCAATGATCCCTCTCAATTATAAAGACTGCTTTAAAAATTATTCATTTTGGGGCTGAAGATACAGCTCAGTGGCACAGTGCCTGCCTGGCAAGCATGAGGTCCTGAGTTAGATTCCTGGTACCAAAAAAAAAAAAAAAAAGGTTTTAAAAAATCATTCACTTTACCACTTAAGATATACTTTTAAAATTTGTTACATGGAAGCTTTATTTATCCAGGTACTCACAGCAGGTTCAAATCAGACCTGTGAATATTTAACTGATTGAATTTGGAATTTCTCCCATGGTAGCAGGGTGGGGCCGGCTTCTTTCACTGTAGTTGTGGAAATGCCCACAGTGGGAGTGCCGTTTGCGTCTCTGCTAAGTTTCCCCTCTGAGCTGATGGCATCGCGACGTTCTTCCAGGAATAGAAGAGCACTGCTGGGGTAGCACCCGTATGAGTCCCCACCAGGTGCCCTACTGAGTTCTGCGTTCCATTACTTTCTTCAAGGATCATTTAATTATTTTCAAAATGCCTCCTTTAGTAATTTTTTTCAGCAAAGATCTGTAGAAGGTCAACTCTCTTAGTCTATGAAAGCACTCAAAAAAGAGAGCTCAGTGAGATGTTCATTTCTGGATGAAAATTCTGGATAAATGTGATGGATTGAGCATATTCATCCAAATTTTGCCTTTCCAAAACCATGTGAAAATACAATGAATAGATATCATTTAGAGATTCATGAACCTTTAAGGATCTAGATAATGGGAGAGGAGACAAAAAGAAAATAATTATATTAACCTTAGGCCTTTGTTGATGCTGTTACGAAGTTTCCAGACTCTCTAAGAGCTGTTCCTCGGTATGTAATTTATCTTTATTTCCTGGTCCTTTTTAAATTTTACACTTTGTTTTTCACAGTTTCTTTTGCAGTTTCTCTACAGTTTTCAACAATCCCAGTGAAGATTTGAAGGGGTTCATTCAGCATCCTTTAAGAGCCCGTGTAGAGCACCACAGTTGGATTCTGGGCTACTTAGTATCCTTGGACACAAAAGTTACAACCCTAAGGAAAAATCACGGGACACACTAGAACAACCTTTGGATGATGTTCAAAGACACAGAATTCTGAAAGAAATAATATGAGTAATGGACTCTTTCTCAGAAAAAGCAGCTAGGGAATATATGAAATAGAATGCTGAGTTAAAAATGATCCATTACCCAGAGTTAAAGGAGTTATGAAATGCTCCAGATTTAAAAGGGAGGTGAAATCACTTGTGGCCTGGAAAATCATCCAGGGATTATTAAGAAGTAGCCAGATGGGGTCTATAACCTCCAGTCTGTATGAGACAAGATTAGAGACTGAAAGAGAATCGTGTGAGTTGAGTATTGCTAATGTTTTGTGTGAAACCCTTATTCAGCAAAGGAGAGGTTGTAGCTGTGTGAGGAAAACTGCATGTTGGAACCTGAGGATGCAGGGATATTCTTGCAGCCCACAATCAAGGCAGCATATTGAAAAACTGAGCATCAAAATAACATTCATCATATTTTCAAGCCTCTCCATTTTGATGAGCAATTTAAAAGACCTGCACTCAAGAATTGCAGACTGAGTTTACTGACAACAAAAATATCAAGAGCTACTTGCTTTTGAAAGAGGTTTTCAGATTTATTTTACCCAGCTTTAAAGAAAAACCAATTATTAACAAAGGCACATATGAAGGAGACAGCAACTAAATAATTTTTCCCAGAGGAAGTTTGGAGCCAAAACTTTCCTGATCTCCAAATTTTCCTGAGGAAATCTCTTCAACTCTTGGCTCTTCAGCTTTTGTTGCTGTACAGGGAAAATACTATGATAGCTTCCACATCGAGGTGTTTGGGAAATTCACAAAATTTATTATTCTTAATTAAATTCACAACATACAGAAACCCAGAGGAGACACTGTTGTTCCTTTCAATTTTATAGAAAATCTTTAAACAATATATTGAGCAAGAATCATCAAATGTTTATTTTGTTCACACAAATATTTCAAATAACAATACAGAAACTTTACATATAACCATTAGGGTTTTCCACATTATGGTTTTCAAAATTGTAAAAACATTGGTTCCCGGCTGCACTGTAACTCTACCCTATGCCTCTTGCTTCTTGTTACCCTATTGCTGCTGGTATCTGATGCAGAGGATAGGAAAGGGGAAAGAAAGAGGGCCTATCTTTTCCTTCTGGCAAGTTCCTGCTTTTGTTTCCTTATCTTGCTTATCCTAGTGCAATTAAATTGCATGCCTGAATCCCAGCACATGTTCTGAAGAACCTCTCAAATGCATGATTTACAAAGACTACTTTAGAGTGGAAGAAAGCTAGCAAGTGACATTGTTCCTGTGAAAGGGGAAGAATGAATCCACCAAAAGGACTCTTAGGCTTAAATTCTTTTTTGGGGATTCCAAGCTAATTAAAAGAAGACAATATACAAAAGATGACCTTTTGCATATACGCTATAAATATGCCATCGTTAATGAATTTCATTACAGGAAAGTGCAGACAATGGCAACTCTAGTTTAGTTTAGCATTTAACTGAAGACATGGGCCAGCAGCCTGGTAGTTAATGTTTTAAGTAGTTAAAATATTGTTACCAAGCCATTCTTTAAGAACTGACATGGGCATTAAAAATAAATGAAAATATTCTAAAGCAATAAGTTTTGTTTGGACTTTGGGTCATATTAATGATTTATCTTTCTTGTTTCAGCTAAAGTTAACTTAAAATTATTAATCAGAGAGAAAGAATTATAGTCCTGCCGGGTCTGTCTTACTACATTCTTCCCTATAGTTACGTGACTTTTCACTATTTTACCCTGTTGAAGGGAAATTTGTTTTATACTGAAGACAAACCAAGACAAATTTAGCCTTTGTAGTGGGAGAGAAATGATGGGGATTTTTTGAACAAAATAGCATTATAATATACTGACAAATTCAAAGCAACTGTTCTTATTAATGAATGCAGAGGACCACTCCCGACCAAAGGGGCTGGAATCACAGTGACAGAGAGGAAATACCCTGGATTTATTTTTTTCCTAAAAACTGAGCCTATGTTTCATGTAATTTCATTCAAATCTTCCACATAACTTCAACTGGTGTTACACCAAAAATGACATGAATAACAACAGAGACACATATGAACAACCTGTCTGTTTGTATTAGAAACACAAGAATAATTGTGAATAACTAGTCTTTATTAAGTTCAACAGCAGTAGGGCCAAGCTAGCGGTAGGAGAACTGACTGGGAGTCAGCAGTAAAATGGTAAATTCTTCTCCCGTTGCTTCCAGACTGTGGAGATCACCTGTGTTCAAATCTCTGCTGTACCGCTTAGCAGCTCTATGATTTAAAAGAAGTCCTCTAACCTCTTTAAACCTGTTTCTTCTGCAAAAAACAAAAACAGAAGGTAACAGTCATCATCTCCTAGGGTAAAATGACACGATGTATATGAAGCAATTAGCACAGGCCTCACACATAATAAACAGTAAGCAATAAATGCCAGCTATGCGCTTGGATGATTTAACACATCCTGGGTGTATAACCCAATTTACTTTTTGAAAATTATTTAGGCATGGAATGTCTTATCACCAAATGAAAAATTTTAAATTCAGTGGTTTCATCCAAGTACTCAAGCCACTTCCTTGTACAAACTAGAAGAGAACCACTTAACTCCGGGAGAATAAGAAGACACCATGATGTGATCTTTAACACTTGCACAGTTGTTTTGCAGAGGGAGAGAGCATAGGAGAGTTCGAAGTGCATTGGACCTGAAATCAGAAAGTACCTGGATTTAGTTCTTAGCTTGGTTCCTGTGGTGGATTAAATGGTGGCTCCCTAAAGATATGGCCAATTTCTAAGCACTCCAGTACCTATAAATGTGACCTTATTTGGAAATAGGGTCTTTGCAGATATAAGTAGATTAAGAATTTTAGGGTGAAATCATCTTGGATTTAGGGTGGGTTCCTGAGTTCAATGAAAAGTGACTGTAAGAGACATAAAAGGAGAAGACACAGAAATACATGGACAGAAATGCTATGTGAAAACACAGCAAAGGTTAGCGTGACATGTGTGCAAGCCATGGGATGTTAAGAATTGTAATATGGGAGGCTGAAGTAGGAGGATCACCATGAGGTCAAGGCCAGCCTAGGCTATATAAGTGAGTTCAAGGCCATCCTGCACTACATAACAAGATCCTATCTCAAAAAAAGAAAAAAAATTAAAGAATCATGAGCAGCTACCAGAAATTAAGAGAGAAGCATAAAATGCATTTTTTACTTCAAATTTCTCATCTATAGAACTGGTAGACAGTAAGCTTCAGTCATTTCAAGCCACTTGTAACTCATTACAGCAACTTTATGAAATATCATAGTATCACTAAATTGGAAAATTAGTGAACATCATTGAGGACTAATGTGAGAGAACATATAGACACCTGAGCATAGCATATGCTCAGAAATGAGAACTGAATGCATTCTTTCTCTTCATCTTCACAGCAACATGATTTTGTGTTGTCCTAATTTTCAAATGAGAAAATCAGTTCTCTGGAAGTTATCTAGAGTACTTAGCAGGTTTTCTGGCTCTAGTACAGGCGGCACACCCATTTGTTCTCTCTCTTATCTACAGAATTTTGCTGTAGTCCTCTGTTTGCCACTGTATACAATGAAATTGCCCTTTATCCCATGAATCTATAAAATATAATATTGGCTGGGAGGAGAGAAGAGACACTAAAAGTAGAATGTTAAAAGAAAGTCTGAGAAAAGTGCATGAAGTCCAAAGACAAACCATTCATTTAAAGTCTGGATGTCAGGGGAAGATTCACAGAAATAAAACTTTATTTGAAGCCCCAGGAGTAGTGAGAAAATCTTTCATAAATTAAGAATTTTTCTTGCTAAAGAGTAGATATCTTTACAGAAATAGGCATCAAATGGAAACATTTGCCCATTTGAGAATCTCAGGATTGTTCAAGCAACATTGAAAGCCAGCAGTCACAGAGAGTCCAAATACTCACTGCTCACTCATCGCCACAATTCAGGGAAAGGGAACTTTTGGAATTAATGGGAGGTCTTTAAGTTTATCAAAAATGTGGTATCTCTTATCTTTTCATGAATCTCAAAATTTGTTTTATATTAAAATGATCTTAAGCCCATCACAGGCATCGAAAGAAAATAAGTGGTTCTTAAACATAGAAAAGTAAAACCTTCACACTGACTCACAGAAAGAATACACATGAAAGCTAGATGTAATTAAAGAGTAGTTTTAGTAAAAATTGGAACATTTGAGAACATTCTGTTTTGTGAAAATATGGGGTAGTTGGCTTTATTCATGGCAGCAGTGGAATGTGTGCATATTTTAATCAGGCCAGTGTGGCAATATCTATCAAATGATACTCCTATCCTTGTAGTTCTATAATCCTACATCTAGGAATTTTTAAATTGTTTTGTTTTGTTTTTTATTTTAAAGAGAAGAATACAAAACAAAACAGAATAAAGCAAAGCAGAACAGAACAATGCAAGTGATACAGGACTTCGAAACAAAACAATTGGAAATCAACAATGGCTACCATAAAGTCTCTCATTTTCTTCAAAATATCTGTCCATACCTTCACACATAATAATATTAAACAATACAAAACCGACTAAAACCAATCAAAACAAAAGAATAAAAATATTACAGACTTCAAAACAAGATAATAGGAAATGAACAACGGCTACCATAATATCACTTGTTTTCTTCAACATAGCTGTCCATACCATCACACATAATAAAATCAACCAAAACAAAACAGAATAAAACCAATCAAAACAAATCAATGAAAGAATTATAGGACTTCAAAACAAGATAATAGGAAATCAACAATGGTTACCATAATACATCCCATTATCTTCAAAATAGCTGCCCATAGCACCAGACACAGTAAAATCTAACAAAATAAGACAGAATAAAACCAAACCTAACAAAATTATGAAAATGATACAAAAATTCAAAACAAAATAATAGGAAATGAATGGTGGTTACCACTTTCCCTCTTTAGGCATTTCCTCCCCTATCACTTTCGTAATATCTATTGTGCTTTTTGGATCCCACTAACTCCTTCAGTTTTTTATGCTGGGGAGATAACTTGGTGTTCACCTGTATGAGTCCAAACCATTTCACCATGAGCATGATCTCTAGTTGCATCCATTGACTTACAAGAGCCTTGAGATTATCCTACTTTATAGCTGGGTAGCTTTCTATTGCATGGAAATACCATATCTTTCTTATCCATTCTGCAGCTGATGGGCAAGTTACCCTTGCTTTTTTCTGGTCTCTTGTCACATGGAGCAATTGTTTTCTCTCCTTTGATTTTCAGTCTATGAATTTCCTTTTGAGTTAAATGTGTTTCTGGTATACAGTATATTGATGGATCTTGTTTCTTGTTCCCCTTCCATATGTTCCTTTTTATTGGTGAATTGAGGCCATCTACATTAATGTTTACAAATGGCATGCACTGGTTTATTTCTACCATGCTACACTCCTGTTTTGTTGGCCCTTCAATTTTCCCTTCATTCAATTGCCTATCCTGTTTGGTGATTCTCCTCTGCTGCTGTTCCTAAAACCATGGTCATCTTTACCTTGTTCTAGAATATCCTTCAGTATTCTCTGTAGAGTTGGTTTGATGGTCATGGATTCCTTCAGTTGTTCTTTATCATGGAAGTGCCTTATTTTTCCATCAATTTTGAAAGATAGTTTTGCAGAGTACATCAATCTGGGTTGGAAGTTGTTTTCTTTCAAGAGTTGAAACACTTCACTCCAAGCTTTTCTTGACTTGATGATTTGTGTTAACAAGCCTGCCATGATTCTGATGGGTTTGCCTATATAGGCAATCTGTTTCTTTTCTCTAGAAGCTTTTAATATTCTTTTCTTGGGCTGACTTTCTGGCATCTTGATTATTATATGCCCGGGTGTAGATTTACTTTGGTTATAGCTAGCTGGAGTTCTCTATGCCTCACTTATCTGCATGCCAGTTCTTTTCCCCATGTTTGGGAAGTTCTCTGCTATTACTTCTGTAAATAGTCTCTTTATGTCATTTGTTTTGACCCCTGCTTTTTCACTGGCACTATCACTCTTAAGTTACTTTTCTTTGCGTCATCTTGCAGTTGTTGAATTGTTATTTCCTGGTTCCTTGTTATTTTTAAGAGATCTTTCATTTCATGATTGCTAGCTGAGATCATGTCTTCAATCCTGAAAGTCTATCTTCAGTCTCTTTCCAGCAGTTTTGCCTGCTTTTGATTGAATTTTTAATTTCCTGAATATCTCTTTGAATCTGTTTCATGCATTGTAATTTCTTCCTATATTGTTCATTCAAGGTTTCCATCATTTTCCTATGCTCCTCTTTTTTTATCTATGTCTTCTTTAGATATGCTCAGCAATTCTTTCATTATGTTTGTGATTTCTTCATTTACCTGAGATGTTATTTCTGATCTGATTGCTTTTACAGTCTCATGAAGTTGCTTCTTTACTTCAGTTGCTATCCTCTCAGAGATTTCAGGTGTGTGACTTCAACTTTATTCCATTACTGTATCTCCCAGACTTACTCTGTGTGGGCTAGAGACCTGAGATTGCCTTTTGCTCCTTCATCTTGACATTCTTCTGGGTTCCTCCCAACAAGCCAGTTGTGGGGTCCCAGGCATTTCCCACATTGGCTGCCCCTCCACAGTGTAGGGGATTGGGGTAGGCACCTGGGTTTCTCTGAACCCAGGTTCCCAGAGAGGTAGCAGGACATGGGGAAGTCTTCTCCAGACACTTGCAGTTACACCGAGGATTCCCTGATGGCCAGGGGTGCATGGTGGCAGGCTTGCTTCTTCTCTCAGCCTGTGTTTCTACACCAAGACTCCCCCAATGGTGGCAGGCACACAAGGGTGAGTTTGTCTGATTCTCCCTGTGGGCAGGAAGCAAGGGTCTCCAATGGCGGGCTGCAGGTGCACTGGGTGTATCTGGCTGCATCTCCCTGCCCATGCCTGCTGCCCACAGGAACTAAGCCTTCTGATGGCAGCAGCAGGTGTGCAGGGTGGGTCACATCTAGGAATCTGTAATGCAGAGATGCATACACATATCCAAAATGTTGTATGTTTGATGTAATTCAAATAATCATTACTTATAATATTAAAAGATTGAAAATAGCCTAAATTAACCATTAATAAAGGGGGAATTAAATATTATGGTACATCTATATAACTTGATACTACAAAGACATTTTTAAAATGAGAGTCCATTTTATGGACAGATATGAACACTATCCATGAAATATCATTAAAGAAAAAAATGAAGATGTAGAAGATGTATGCACACAGCTAGCTGGGAGGAATATGGTTATAGTGTGTATAGAGTGTCTCTCAAATTGTTCACAAGAAACTAATGACATTGGTTGCATTAGGAAGTGGCCTGAGTGACTGGAAAAAGGATTGTGGCAGAAAACAAAATGGGTTTCAACACAGATGAAAGTTATTTGCCCCTCCTGCTACCAGGAGGCGCAGTCTGTGGTCCTTTCCCTACCCTGTGGGCCATGGCCACTGCCCCAGTGAATAAAATGCTTAAGGAATCCTGCTGTGTGAAGTCCAAGGCTGCATTTGGAAAGGGTGTGCAGTGCTTTTAGGATGGTCACTCTAAAAGACATTCATTTGCAAGGCAAGAAGGCTGGTCATCAGAGACCAGCAGTTGGGAGGCCACATAGTGAGGGACAGAGAAGAGAGCGGTCCAAGGAGCCCAGCTGTCCTTGCTCCCAGTTGTCCCCAGTCTTCTCAGTCCAGGCAGCAGACCTGTAAGCATAGAAGCTACTGCTTCTTCCTGCCAGGGACCCTGAGCAAGAAATGGCTGCTGGGGCCT
Organism: Dasyprocta punctata; assembly: GCA_004363535.1. Taxonomy (NCBI): domain Eukaryota; kingdom Metazoa; phylum Chordata; class Mammalia; order Rodentia; family Dasyproctidae; genus Dasyprocta; species Dasyprocta punctata. The sequence continues at coordinate 85,050 of RJWM01003499.1, read as the reverse complement.
GACATTCACCCTCAGATTCATTGCTTGATAATGATGTCATTGCTGCTTTAAGCCGCTATTTTGAGTGGTTTGCTACCCAGCAATACATGACTAGAACAGGCTCTTCACCATTTATCCATTATGCATTTTGAATTTTGCATCACATAAATGCATTGCCTATTGTTTAAAAAGCAAATAAGAGTAGAATTATGCCCAAAATTCCACGGCTTAAGTTTTGGGCCTCCTGAAACCCCAAGGTTGTTTTAGCGGCACAATTATTCCAGGTGTCCCTGATCTGAAGATTGCCTGGGTTGTACAGAGGACTGGGAATAAGCTTGGTGGGATTAGGAGTGATGATATGTCCTCTGTCTACCCCAAACAAACAAAAAGCTTGACTTTCTCCAGAGTGGAAATTTTGTTTAGCATGCATGAGGCCCTGGATTCAATCCCTGGCACCCCCTCAAGAGTGGAAATTAATTCCTTGACCAATAACATATACAAATATGTTAAATTTCATTGAAGTTAAATAAATATATCCCATCCACTAATTATGGGGTAATACTAACTGCTATGTGAGAAACAAGTCTTCACATGGAGGGACTGGCTATCAGCATGGAAATGAGTATCGTGAGCAGAGGGGGAATGTGCTGTGATGGGACTCTGGGTACAAACGAGGCAAGGTAGACAGCATCCAGTGTGAAGGATTTACTCCCAAAACATTCGGCCTGGATCTACTCAAATCTATAGGTCCAACTCTACATTTATAGGGAACGCAGTTGATAGGGAAACAAATTAAATCCCACCATGAAGACACAATAAGACGAATCTGGGATACAGAATATTCTACAAGACAATTGGCTTGGTCTGTTTAAAATAATAGCATTGATAGAGATGTGGGGAAACTAGAATTCTGTTGGTATAAGCATACATGTATCTCCAAACCTATTCATATTCTACCTCTGATGCCAACACACATTCACAAATATAATTTATGAGTTCACCTGGATTTACATGAATAGTTGTTCAAGAACTGTCAAAGTACAATAATATCATTTAGGATAAATCAGTGAGAATTTGTTCCAACTAAACTTATTCTGAGTATAGTATATGCTATCGCTTTACATGGTAGGTATGAGAGCCTGGATTATACCAAAATTACAACAAATAATAAAGTAAAGGAAAATTTCAATAATACATTAATGTATCTTTCAAACTGCAAAGTATGTATTTTTTGTTTTGTTTATTAGTCTTTGAAGGTCATGAAGGATCCATACAACAATCTGAAATTGATCCATGTACTTATGGTAGAACTATAATGTTAAGATATCTAGGGGGTGTGTTAGAATAAGTTAGTTATATCCAGAAAGCTCTTCATCTATTTACCACCCACAGTTGTACTGAGATTTACTATGCCATCAAAGTTGGACTTAAGAAACCTAATGAGAGTCACTAATTCTGCCTATAATTACAGTGGTGATATTTCAAGGCTATCTTATTAAAAATATTTGTAGTCAGCCTATATGGGACACCCTCGGAAAATAAATATGTGAAGTATATCCAAAAGGGCATAGTTCCCTTTCAGAACAGGGGTTTATTTATCAAAAGGTTAGAGCAAATACCAACATTAGATTAGTGCAACTGTTTCATTATTTCCCCCAGAAAACCATAAAAAGATGTCAGGCCACTTAAGAATCTGCTGGTTTTTTTTAACACATAGTTGTAAATAGCACTTTGCCTTGAGAAAGAGTAAACATTTAGAAGAAATTAGAAGCAAACATTATTGCCTCTATTATTCTTTTTGGTAGCCTTCAATAAGTTAATGCAACACCATCCATAATCTTGTGTAAACACGTTACTACATTTTAAGTGATATCACACTTTAAGAAATGAAGATCTATTAAGGTGCTCAGTTGGGCCTGCCATGCTTGCTCCTAGGAAATCCCCATAGCTTCTGAAGATAATGTTCCTTGGCACTAAGTCTGAAAAGGGCCTCATTCCTGGGACTGTGCCAATAAGAGTCTGATACGTCTCAGTAAGCTCAAAATTTTACCCTTGTCATGTGATATAACCCACTGACACATTTAGAGCCCCCGAAAGCCTGGATTGCCCTAGTTCTTAAAACATTCCAATGGTCTCCATTCCAGTGTACTGATTGAGAAAATGGGCTCTAATTCTTCCACCATTTGCTCCCCAAAAAAGAGGCACATTACTCCTTGGGCCATGGTTTCTTCATCTATAAAGTAGGCATAATGGTAGTAACTGCCTTCTTAGAAGGAACTACATGAGGAAAGCCACAAGGTGCACTCAGAACTCTGACTCGTACATCACACTTGCTCTTTCTGTGCTCAACACATACTATAGGAGGTGTCATGTTGGACAAGGCAGCTCCCCTGGGGGTCTCCCAGTCTAGCTGAGGTGCAGACAGGAAGCCTTTGTGATGCTTTTTGTTGAGATCCTTGTAGTGGACATAAAAGGTCCCCTCTACTCTGCGAGGGGTCATGGCTGGGGACTCCTGAAATACCTCTATTACAGGATAGAGACACTTCAGCAGGCCCTTGAAGGACAAATAAAACTCTCCCTTTGGTCAAATGATCTAAAATCACACACGTTTAGTAATTTAGAATTGTTTTAATTGTACTATGCTGCGTTTTGCAGTTCCTTGGCAGAGTGGAGGCAGGCTTCTGCTACTCTAAAGTCTATGCGAAAGAGATGAAGGATTTTAGTGTTGTCCTATGTGTGTATTAATACTAGTACATTTTCCCTCCAGGCCCAAGTCCTTCAATAAAATTTCCAACCATTTGGGTCAAATTGGCTTCTAGAGAGTTATTGTAATGGTTTTTCTTGGGGAAGGATCACATAGAATTCCCGACAGGTATGAGAAGTGAGAAGGCTGAAGTTAAACTACTGACAATAGTAACTGAAGAGCACTGTATGCTACTCTTTCCTCTTGTTTTTAATTCTGCATGTATCTGACAGCTTTGTTATTTGTATGTGTATTGACTTGTGTCTAGATGTCTCCTCAAAGTCTCATGCTGTCACAGGTGGGGCTTTTCCAGAGATGGCTGAGTCTAGATTGTGTGATCTATTCATGGTGCATTGCTAGGATCAAGGATGTGTGATTACTAACTCAGTCTCCTGATTGGTTTGGCACCAACCTAGTCCTGTTATCCTGGATATAATGCAAGAGGCAGAAAGAGCTGTGGTGGTCTCTTGCTGCTTTGCTACCTTTGGTCGACCATAAACTCCTTCTCCTCTGCATTGCCTCTGCCATGCCACCCTACCTTGGAGCCAGCCAATTATAGACTAAAACCTCCACAAACCTTTTCCCCTTTAACTTTGGGCATTGGGCATGTTGTCTCAGCAACAAAAGAAAAGCAGCTAAGACAGTCTGGCATTCAATTCTGAAACAAATTCAAATCCTTTATGGGTGAAAGAAAAATATGTTTTGAGAACTTTCAGATTAAGACCAATTAAATGGTACCTTCGAAGAGTTAACAGTCTTCTCTCCCCTGCGATTTCAGAAAATTGACTCACTGACAGACCAAGCTTAAAGCTCCCAACCATCAAACACAACAGGGATGTTTTTCTGAGGAGAAAACAATCATGTTAGCAACACTTTTCTTGCAAAGGAGATCATTCAGATGCATTTGCTATCGCAAATGACTCAGCTCACATGAAACCACATTGAAGGCAAGTGGCCGTTAGATGCCAATGGAAATTCTGAAAGCAGATTTGGAGCAGGGCCACAGCCAGCCCAACTGGACAGTCACCAGGACTACCAGCTGTGGTGATGGAAAGGCCTGGAAGGTTAGGAGATACACGCATACACCCAACCAAAACAAATCCCATAACCTTATACTGTCTGAGGAAAAATGCCTTTAACACAATTTTTCTGAATGGACACCTTTATTTTTTGACTGAATATATTCTTACTTATTAATATTTTTTCAATTACATAATTTCCAAGTTTAGTTTTTAGTCACGTGTTTGTTGATTGGGAAAGTAATTTTCTCAGGCATCTAGTATCCCTTTGGATTGAATGGCTTTCCTTCTCCACCATTTATATGACACTACTTTCTAGTGACTGTTGAACAACTTGTGTTTCTTTTGTAATTTAATTTTATTTTTAACTGATACATAAAAACATAAAGATTGTACATATTTTTGGGATACCATGGGATGTTTTCACACATTTGGGCATTAGAGTAATGTTTAAGTCAGGTCAAACATATAGGAATCAGGATAAAATTCCAAAGAATCCCCGTGAACAGAAAAACATTTATACCAAGTGATTCACTAAAGTGAGGAAGATTAAAGGAACGGCATTACATGGCATTAGATAGACACAAGGACACTGTAGGAAAGGAAAGATTTCCTCACCTGCCAATAGGTTTGCAGCTGAGGCCCCTGTAACAAAAGACAGATGAATGAAAAGATGAAAGTTAACATACATTGTATATGACACAGGATCCTCCAGAGAATGAAAACCCAAGAAATAGGGAAATCTGTACATTTTTATGCTAAGTTTGGTGAAGAAGTGGGTAGTTGTTCAGAAGTACGATTAGACAAAGTTGATGTGAGTTACTGGTGATAAACAGGAGCGAGTTTAGCAAGTTCTCTCTGTTTAGATTCTTCTTGATGTTCTTGTGTCCTTAGAGAGAAAGACATTGCTTTCCTCTGGGTAGAGTGCAGCCACCTCTGGAATGAGGGTTTCATGACCAGCTTCAGGGGAGAAGCATCAGGAATAAGCAAAAGTTTCCCTTTCCCGTTTTTGTAACTTTTCTCAAATGCCAAGGTGTCGTATTTTGGAGTACCGTGTCCTGAATTCCATCAAAGCATTCCATTCATACGGCTGCATATATTTGGAGTTTCTGTGAGTATATTGTATAAATTACTGTAGCTCTTTTAATTCTCCCAAGAGGTAGATTGTAGGTCCCTTTTCAGAAGCTGTGAAAGTTAACTAGCTTGTTGGCACACGTGTGTGTCAGTGGCTGAGGTGGGTTTTCACCCTCAGCCTGGGCAACCTTTCTACGCACTACACGGTTTCCAGCTGGCCCTGTGTGTCAGGGAGGATCGGTAGAAGGAAGGCTTGCAGGTACCTTGGAAATCACTGAGAAAAAGTATTTGGAAAAGCAGTTTTTGCTGGCATGAAAGAAGCTAACCACATGCTGTCTTTTCCCTATTACTAAAACTTACCTAACAATAGTGAAGAATACTTTGCCTGGGCCAGTTTCAACACAAGCTTGAAAAAGTCCTCTGGGTGCTTATTTAGAAAATATTTGCATCATAGTCAAACCAAGAAATACTGCTCTCCTCACTTGCATAAAGCCCAGGCTGTGTGTACATGAGGCCTCGCTATAAGGAAAAGTGAACGACTCACCTGTGGGAACCGGAATTCAGCTGCACAATCAAAACTTCTGGGTTTCTGGGAACATCCGGAGACCTGACATTGAGAGACACAGTCTGAGCCTCAGTTGCTATTTTGCTTGGTACACATCCCTGTATGAATCATGAGACGGCTGAAAACAGGGAGTAACAGAGGATGAGGCAATGCAAGCCTGGGTAAAGCCAAAGCTCTCCACCATCACTCACACTGGGGGCGGGCCCCTGTGGGCCTCGGTTAGAACCTGAAGTCTGGGCCTGCGACCAAAAAGAATGTGGAAATCAGAAGCGTCGCAAAACAGGTGCCAAAGGAACACTGGGGCCCTGTGATGACAGACAAGGATGAATACGATCCAGAGGAGCATGAGTTGGGGAGGAGCTGACAATTTAGAGCCAAGAAACAGATAAGGCACAAAAGTAGATCAGAATGAAGAGTCAGGAGTGGGAAATCAGAACCCAAGAACCCCTGCTGGAGGCTGGCAGAGCGCAGATGTGGCTGGAGGGGAATTATTTATGGAAGCGCTTGGTATGGAATTTCATTCGTGCAGGTTGGGAGATATAGAGGCCTGAGTGCATTTGTCACTCACGTCACACAATGTTCTTGTTAAAAACTGATGCTGGTGATTGGCTTTCTGGCATTTGTGTCTAACTGGTAAAAGAAAGTGAATGAAAGCTGGTATCTGTAAGGTGAGCAAAAGCCTGTAAACAAACTGTGATTTCTCTGATTTTTAAACAATACTTATCACCATCAACCTAACAGAAGCAGAGCAGCTGCAGCTAAGACTGATACAGAACTGAGGGTTCTGTAGACACGATTCCATTTCATTTCCGTAATAATCCCAGAAGGTAGATATGGGATTGTGTCCATTTTACAGATGAGGAAACCGAGGCTAGCAGTTTTCTCCCGCATCAACTGCACAGCCAGAATCCTCTCTGCCTATGGACTCCTGTACTATCCAACCGCTGTCTTTTATCATTGTGAGATTATGATTTTCAAAGCCCTTCCACACACAATGTAATATTTGGCCTTTTGAATACCTCTGAAAGTAAAGTTGGTGTCAAACCTAAGCTACACCCCTTCCTGTCCGTGCCTCCTTAGCCTCTCTGAAATGCTCTGAGTTGGAGTTTTATCACATTTAAAGTGACAGTAGTAATGCCACAGGGCTAGCAACAAAAACCCACACAGAGGATGCACAAGCATGCCCAGCATAGTACAGAGGCTAAAGAAATGGTCACAACAGTGAAAGGCAAAGCAGGGTAGGGGGTGAAGGGAAGCTCAGGGAAGGCGAGGCACTTTCTCAACCCCCCCTGCCTGGTAGCAAAGGGTGAGCTGGGAACTCGGGTCATTCAGCCTGAAGTCCAGCATCTTCTGCTCTACAACTTCTAGGTTTCAAGTCATGCATGACATCACTTCATGGCAAAAAGTGGCTTGGTTTCCCAGAGGCTCCTGGCCATGCTGTACACACAGCCTCTGCTACAGGTGAACTTGAGCTCCGTAGAGACAGCCAGAGGTTCTTCCTGGCAGCTGGGATGGAAAATAACAGCTTTTGTGAAAAGTGCAGTTCAGAGCACTTCCGCTCCTGATTCCCTGTGAGCGAGGATATGCGTTGGGCATGTTGTCTGAAATTCTGATGGTGTGTGATGAACTGCATGTGGTGGTGTTGCGAAAATGATGGGGATGTAAATGCAGATACGTGGTCCTAATGATAAATGGGATTTTTCACTAAGGTTCTACCAGGTAGAATGGTTTAAAGAGGGAGACAGAAGTGGAGGGGAGAGATGGCAAGATTCTCAGATAAAGAAACGAATTACAGGTCTCAGTTCTCCCAAAGAGTTTATCATAAGATTGCTTGTGAGTCATCTGTATCTAACAGTGAACCCATTTCCATCATATTAAGACCCAGCGGTGCCAGCCTTAAACACAATTTAAAATAAGCACTGTCTGCTACTCTCACCTGCTCTTTGGCTTCTTATTTTGCCTTCTCCCAGACATGATCTGTGTGTAGTAAAGTCTACTTCTCAAGACAACCCCAGGCATATTATTATTTTCTTCTTCTACCTCACCTTCCCTCCAAAGGTGATCGAACTCAGTTCAAGGTGAGAAGGAAAACCAAGTCAGTGGGATTAATTCCTATTAGGTTGTGAGTGATTGATATCTTTCTCAAGATATTTATACCTTAAGTATTGGTGCACTCTACATTATAAATTTTAGAAAGATTTTCATCAAGACAGCTAACTCATCTTTACAAAAGCAGATTACTACAATGAATCTAAAAATCTCAATCTCATTATTTATTTAGTCATTGATCCATTGGAAAAAACAGTGACTGACCATGATAATAGGTACCGTGGTCGGGATTAGCTGGTGAATGGGGAGGAATCTTTGCATATGTTTTAGGTTCCTATTGGCAAGGCTTATACTATATTTGATACTTTTAATTTGCCAGAAATATCCATTTCTATCGGCTTTGTTCCCCCATTGCCACCTGCCCCAAGACACACTTAATAAGTTTATCTTGGTCCATGTCAGAGATTTTTGTTAAAATATCACTTGAGATAAACCTTTCAAGTATAAAATTAGAATAGGGGCTTCCTTAGATCATAAAGTCATCAAAATGTAGCTCTGTTTGTTTCATTTATTCTACTTTCCCCTCTACTAAAATGTATGGACAAAAATTAACAGACCTGGATTCTAATTCTCTGGGTTCATTATAAGCTGTGTGACCTTGGACAAGCTACCTGATCTCTCTGGGCCTATTTCCTTATCTGTAAAAAGAGGGAATTGGATTCCATAATCTTTGAAGCTTTATAGGTAAATTTGTGTTCTGATGCCATACTTCTTGCTGTCTCAGACTCCAGTAAGATTTTCGATAAAAGAACTTCGCATCTTCCCCGGAAGACATGACTCAGAAATCTATCTCAAAAAAACTTAAAATAAAGGTTGTCAGAGAAAAAAGTAGACTTTAATTTCCTGGGTACAATGCTTCCTCTAGGCCAAGGAATATCTATGTATTAATTCCAGTTACAAACAAAGTATTCAGAACTATAGAAAAGCAAAGATCAGTAGAAAGCACAGCTAATCATAGGCAGCATATTAAAGACCTCAACTAATTCCCAAACAGCCTTCACCTGCGCCTATCGAGATCTTGGCAATGAACACACGTAAAAAAAAAAAAAAAAAAACAAATGACATTACGAACAGCTGTGGGGAAGCTCGCTCCTGACAAAGGCAAGCATTCACTTTCCCTTTCCCCATCTTCTTATTCCTGTCCTTTACAACTTCCCATATCACTTTGCCTTAACAAATAGATCTTCTTTCTTCCTACCAGGAAAAAAGGAGAGTTCGGTCATGTGACGAGGGGCCCACGTTAAGCTCTGTTTCCTCACTTAGGATCAATCAATCACTTTGATTGGTTAGCATCAATCAATCACTTTGATTAGTTATGTCCTATCTGCACCTAGTTCTGTGTCTGCTGAGTGAAACTTGGAATTCCTCTGACTCTCAGTTTCCTCATTTATAAAGCACACTAGTAATTCAGCTCCCTAACTCCAAAGTTCTCAATAGTTAGTAAAAATGTTTGATGCTACTAGAAGCAAGCTTCTAAAAATTTGTCATTGCTTATCAAATATTTACAACCATAAGTGGAAGGCAAGGTAAATTTATATATTTTAATAAGTTGGTTATACTTTCATGAAATACCTTGAACATTTCATTTTATTCTACACTCACTATCCACTATCTATTCGTTACACATATGAGAATCAAGAAATATCTGAAATCATGGACAAATGACCAGAACAGAGCAGAATCTGACATAAGATTTTGAAATCAATGTTGCGCTCACTATCAATGGGAAGGTATTGGCTCTTTCTGCAGAGATAAAGCCTGACGAAAACTATAACCAACTGGAATCGGTGTAGTATCACAAAGTCAATCATGGAGAGGCACAGTTGTTTGATGTCATTGTTGATGAGCCATTTACCCATCTATCCACCTATTCATTTTTCCATTCATTCTTTCTTTTTTGACAGCTTAACCCTAGAGGATACAAAGTAACAAAGGTACAATGTTCTGTTCCTTTCAGTCATAATTCAGTCCTCACCTGGAATTCAGCCACTAATCAAAAGTAGGAAAATTCCCATAAAGAACACATTGCTATTTAAAATACTACCTACTGTAACTAGCTGTGCATGGATGTATGCTACCCACCCACATTAGAAGAGAAAGGAAAAAATAAGAGTTATCAAGACTTATTTTCCATATGTTCATTAATGTGTTTACTAGAAATATTAGTTCAATATTTTAATATATATCTTGTGCACATACTTATACATACACAGTTCTGTGGTCCTGAATATTCTGAAAATATAAAAGAAGGTGCCCTCTTAAGTCCAGACCTGCATTTTGGCAAATACATTAATCTTCAGAATTCAGGAGTTAAGAGTGCTTGCTTTGTGTTGTGTTGTGTTTTGTTTTGTGACAAGGTTTTGATGTGTAGCCAAAGCTGGCTTTGAACTCATTGTGAAGCCAAGTGCAACAATCCTCTTGACTCAGCCTCTTGAGTGAAGTGTATTTAATACACAAAGATCAGCCTTTGTTTTTTTTTTTTTTTTCGGTACCGGGGATTGAACTCACAGCCTTGCGCTTAGCAGGCAGGCACTTGTGCCACTGAGCTAAATCACTGGCCCAAGATCAGCTATTCTTGTCTCTCTGCCAGAGCCCATGGGTTAAGTTCTCCCTCTGGTAACAGATGAAATGGCATCTGTGTTAGACACAAATGAACAAGTGGATAAATCTGAATAGAAGTTATTTATTCTAGAAAAAGCAGCAATATGGCACAACTTCATAAAATTCTCATGATTGCACCAAAGCTCTGTACTTCTGGTTGGGAAAAAGTAGTCTTCCGAAGGCTGTCACCTCACTTCTTCTAATAGAGACCAAAATCACTACCACTCCAACACTCTCGACCCCTACATACGTTGTGTGTGCGGTGCTGGGGATTGAGCTGATAGCCTTCACCCTGAGCTACATCCATAGCCCTTTTTATTTTGAGGCAGAATCTAAGCTGCTAAATTTCCCAGGTTGGGCTCGAACTTGCAATCCTCTTGCCTCGGCCTTCTATAATGGTGGAATTACAGACATGCACCACTATGCCTGGCTCTCAGGTACCCTTCGAACAGCCATGAGATGGCAAACCATTCTGCCAGCTGGAATGATTCTGTCTCTCTCTCTTTCCTGTTAAAAACTACTTGTTCTAACCTCAGCTTATTGAATTTTTCTTGAGCAATTACTACACATTTGTTAGCTTGAAACCTAGTTTAGCAAACTTCAGAATCGCCTGGGAAGCTTTAAAAAAATAGAATGTGCCAGCATTTAAAGGCTGAGATTCTGATTTATCCATCTGAAGTGGAACCTCAGCAAAAATATTTTTTTAGAGCTGTCCTGGTGATAGTAATGGAGCCTAGGGTAGAACCATCCACCCAGGCACTGAAAGCATAGCTACGAACATGTGCTGGTTCCTCCCCGCCTGCAGATTGTGCTCTTGGCTAATTTGTTACTGGCATTAGCATTTCACCATGGGGAATACAGCCACCAATTTCGGCTTTGTTAACAGTGTTTGCTTAGATGATTGGTTTGGAGAGAGAGCACTACCTGCTAGCCAAATGAATGATCCCTCATGGTTCCTTTTCAGTTCCTCTAATTGTTCTCAGTGGCTGTTTGTCACAGGCACAATTCCCTCCCACAGCTGAAACTGCTTGCCGCCCGTCCGGCCCAAAGTTCTGTGTGCCTGCCTTGGTACAGAGACAATGCACCAGCCGTGTTGGTCCCATCAAGGTAACCCAGCAGAGCTGATCACAAACAGAATATAAACTTTGTCACAGAAGAAATGCCTAGAGAGCGGCTTATGATTAAACTGTTTCTAAAACATTACTGCAAAAATTATTCTTAATCACATGGGAGAGAGAAAAACACCCATCTTTTTTTTTTTTTTTTTTATGCTCCTGTCCTGTTGAGCAGGAATCAGTGCTGTTCCCCACCGGCTCAGAACCAGCCCAGTGTAGGTGCAGCTGGCCCCCAGGAGCCTGCATGCAAGGTGGCTCATGTGCCCTGGGGCCTTCAGAGATGAAGGGGACCAGGCGTATCCTGTGTGCCTCACACCGCTCCCCAACCAGCACCAGCACCAACCCTCACCCTTTGGTTAGCACAGATTATCTGCCTGGGTGACCCTGCTTGCAGGTGAGTCTTTGTTGGCTGGAATCCTACCCCAAGGCCGAGCCTACCTACCCTTCGCCATGGACTGGTGAACACAGAGCCCACAGCAGAGCTGTAACTGGCAATTCAAGAGGCACTCCCAGGTCAGTCTATGTCGCTGCCTCACCTGCCCAGCGGGAGACTCTCTCAGCTAATGAGAAACTTCTGTCTCCATTGCTCTCGATCTGACCCACCCCTGATACTCATGGGTTCCAGAGCAGGAGTGCTAATGATGGTTCCCACACTGCAAGCGTAAATGGAAAAGGCACAAAACTATTTAAAAAAATGATATTCTTCTTAGCAAAAACTCCTGCCTTGAGAAATACACATCTTCATAATGACATCTACTTAGCTCCCTTTTAGCTACTTAACTAAACACTTATTTTCATGTTTTTTATACAGTATCATGATTTCAACCCATAATCACTCCCAGTGAGAAGAATATTAAAATATATGCAATTCAAACCATACAAATATTGAATATATCTTACAATTTTTTAATTTTCATTTTTATTAGTACATGTTTGCAGTGTATAACCATTACATTTACCATGGGAACTTGGTACATGTACGCAACGCATTTTAAATCTTTTTACCTCCCTTTCCCTTCTGCTCCCCCCATCTCTTGGTTCCTTCCAATTTGCAAAGAATCTACCTCCCTGTTTCCTATTACCTAGCTTAAAAATTAAATTTTTTCACGTTTCTTATTTTATTTCTTCTAAAATATTCTAAATTATCTATTAAAAGTAAAAGGCAAGCCTGGCGTGGTGGTGCACGCCTTTAATCCCAGCACTCGGGAGGCTGAGGTAGGAGGAGCATTGTGAGTTTGAGGCCGGCTTGGGCTACAACTTGAGTGCAAGGCTGGCCTGAGCTACATAGTGTGACCCTGCCTCAAAAAACCAGGGCTGGGAGTTTGGCTCAGTGGCTTAAGTGTCTGTCTGGCAGGCACGAGATTGTGAGTTCAATTCCAGGTACCACAAAAGAAAAAGTAAAAGGCAAAGTAGATATTGTTATGATTTTTATCAAAATGTCTCCCAAGAGCCCCACATACTCACAGGTGGCACTCTTGAAAAGTGATGGAATCGTGGGGGTCTCGTGGCTAAATGTGGGGCTGGGAGAGGAACCTGGTCTGAAGAGGCGTCACTGGGGACGTGGTCTGAAAGGATGTCTCTCCCTCTCCAGTTGCTTCCTTCTCTGTTTCCTGTCACCCAGGGATGAGGAGCTGAGCAGCTTTCCCCCATGCCAGGACCTCCCACCATGCCACCTGCAATGCAAGGACTGAAACTTCTACACTGCAAACAAAATCAACTTGTCTGAATTGCAGGGGTCAGGTATTTTGTCCCAGAGACAAGCAAAGTGACTAAGACATATTATAATTTACGAACACAAAAATGCTAAATTAAAAGTATTTCAATAATGTGGATTCAAAAATTTGTATTTTTACAAATTTAGTTTTCACGAAATTCTAGGCTTCACCACCCAGTATCCAATGTAAAGCATCAGTAGCACTTTGTGCATATGCTATGTCTACGTCTGTACACATTCAGATTTAACAAATGCTAATTATTAAAGCATTTCCAAGCATTCTCTAGCCGCCATGTGCAATTGCTGCAAATGCTGTGGTAATTGTGTGAGTACGTCTGGTACAACAAATAATAACACAAGGAAAAGCAAGAATAAATACTGTAATTAATTTAAAAATTTGGTTCTGCCTGGCATGGTGGCAAACACCTTTAATCCCAGCACTCTGGAGACTGAGGCAGGAGGACTGTTGTGAGTTTGAGGCCAGCCTGGGCTACAAAGTGAACTCAAGGCCAGCCTGAACTGCATAGTGAAACCCTGTCTCAAAAAATAGGGCCAAGGATTTAGCTCAGTAGCCTAAGTGCCTGCCTGGCAGGCGCAAGGTTGAGAGTTTGATCTCCAGTACCAAATAAATAAATAAAATAAAAATAAAAATAATTAAAGATTTGGTTCTGTAAGCAAATGATAAATGATCAGCGAGAGTTTATTATTTTCAGACTGTTTGAAAAGAAGTGTTTGACAAGCTCACTTTTCTTTTTTTCTAAGTACTTTTGCCATTCAAATACTTCCACCAGCCCAAAGCAGTGTCTGTCTCTGAACTTGTCACTGGCACAATTCAGAAACTCCCACAGCATTCAGGTGATGTCACATTTTGTAACATTCTGACTCAGGAACATAGGGCAAGAGATACAAAGTAGCAGTCTGTGAATGAACAGTGTAAGTCACTCGCCTACCTTTTGGGTCATGGGCTCTGCTGAGTTAGTACTGAGCACCCAATCTCAACCAACAGAGGCACTGCTGCCAACATAGTCCTAATAAATTCACTTGGGTCCAGGCTTGTGTTCCTGTAAAGCAGTGATGGGAAACCTTTTAGAGACGCGTGCCCAAACTGCAACCTAAAACCCACTATCCACGGAGTGCCAGCACTGCAATTAAACCTGAATATCTGATGCTCAGCTGTTGGGGTGACTTGGTTCATGTGCCAACAGTGGGCTCTGTGTGTTTGCTGCAGCATGTGGACCACAGGTTCGCCACCCCTGCGGGTGGGGTTGGGGAAGCTGCTCTTGCCTAGGCTGCTCATCAGTTATCCAGGGTGTTGGCTCAGAACTAGAATAAATTCTGAATCACTGTTGAGGAAAGACTGCATAATTCTACAACATTTAATGTTGATAATTCTTCTTCTACCACAATAAGTAATTGGAACCAGAGTTACATTCCCACCATAACTTATAAAATAAACAAAATGTGCTAAATACCTATTTTTAAAGATTATACAACACACAGCACAGGACTATGGTTTTGGAAGAAAAGGAAATAAATGAAATTGAGTCTTAAAATTGCTCTGGTTTTCTGTCTGGAGTTGATGTATGGAAAGCAGTGTGAGGAAGAGAGTCCCCCCAAAAACACAATAGACTCAGTCAGTGAAGAGACAGAGCTTGAAGTTTAGGGAGTCAAAGGCAGTTGGAAGCCGTAAGGCAGAAAAACAGTACCAGAACATTTTCTCTGGGTTCCTTAAATCCCTTGCTAACCCTAGACCATGAGTTCACAGTGAAGGTGAACATAAAACCAGATCTTGTACCCACCTCCCTATTTGACTTCAAATGACCGTTGCCTTTCATGATAATCTGGTGAAGTTTTGGGATTTTTTTCATTGCCGTGAGTTTGGTGATAAGTAACGGGCCTCTGGCAGCCGCCCCCTCCAGCCTACTATTGTGTAATATGTCAGGAATTGCACATAGATTAGCTAATCAGTGACAAGAATAGTTTGAAGAAATAATGATCTTTGTCTTGAGATTTGCAAAGCTAAAAAACATCTCATGACTAGGCAATTCAGAGCAAATTGGCTACAAGCTCCCACCTCTAAGAAGGTGCTCACCAGCAGCTCATCTTCTATGTATGTAAATTGTCTCCAACTCAGCTTTCTAGAAAAATGACCCTTTTTTCCAACATCTTTCAGTCTGTTAACTCCTTATAATAAAGCTCTTTCTGTATTACCACCTTGCCTCTTGATTAATTGGCTTCTATTTGTGGCAAGCAGACTGAGTCTTTGTGTGGCAACAATAGGTGAATTTCTCTAATTCAGGCAAAGAAAAACTGTGAAACTGGAAACAGAACAATTTTCAGAGCTTATAGAGTCTGAGAGATGCTAAAATTCTGATCAGCTGAAGTGGAGCATACTCAGAACTTTTGGCAGAAACTCAGAAGGGTTACACCTTAATAATAAAATAAACTAGCCCTAGTAAGGTTGATACCAAACCTACCATAAGAGAGCTCTTAAATACTCAGAAGAATAGAATTGACCAGCTAGCATTATTACCTTTAAAACAAATTCTAATACTCTTTTAAAGAAAAAAAAGTATTCAATATTCTAAAGTTTAAGATGTCCAGAATTCAGTAAAAAAATTATTAGACATGAAAAGCAGCAGCAAATATACCCTGTAACTTAAGAGAAAATCAGTCAATAGAAGCATATCCAGAAATAATAGAGATAATAAAGTGAACAAACTACGTCATTAAATTAGCTATTGTGTATGTTCAGATATGAAAAAGAAAACATAAACAATGAGAAAAGAATTGAAAACAAAAACCAGCCAACAGAAACACAGATTTTAGAGATAAGAATAGTTGGTATGCAGGAGAAACTCATCAGAAAAAATTAAGAGCAAATTAGTACAGAAGAAAAGATCTGTGAACTTGAAGATAGAGGAATTGAAGCTATCTAAACCGAAGCACAGAGAGAAAAAAGATTTAAAATGAACAGTTTAGGTAATTTGTGGAAAATACGGATCTATCTATCTATCTATCATCTGCCTATCTTTGGATTCCCATAAAGACAGTAACGTAAAAAATATTTCAGGATCTAGAGAACAAAAAGAAGCCACACAGTGACTTTATAAAACATATCTGTTTTCTGCAAACACATATCCAATAAAGGACTCGTGTCCAAAATGTAACAGAACTCATAAAAATCAAAAAATAAAATAAACCAATTAAAATGTGACAAATAGCTAAACAGACATACCACCAAAGAAGATATGTTGATAAGGAATAAGCATGTGAAAACGCTCACCATCATATATCATTAAACAGTTGCAAATTCAAACAATGTGATACCACTATAAACTTATTAGGTTGGTTAAAGTTTAAAAAAAAAACTGATAACACTAAATCCTGCCAAGAATTTGTAACAACAGAAACTCTTATTAGTTGCTGGTGAGAATACAAAACGGTACCATCACTTTAGTTTCTTTCTCTTATCATATGGTCCAGCAATAATGCTCCTCAATATTTTTTCAAATAAATGGAAATTTTATGTCTATACAAAAACCTGTATGTGCATCTTTATTCACAATCGCCAACAATCGGAAGCAACCAAGATGTCCTTCCTAAGTGAATGGATAAACATACTGTGTTATGTGCTATATTGTGTAACAGTAAAAGAAATGAGATCTATGTCACTAAAACAGATGGAAGAACCTTAAATGCATGTTGCTCTGTGAAAGAATCCTGTCAGAAAGGGCTGCTCTATGATTCAACAATATGACATTCTGGAAGCTACATAACTATAGGACACTAAAATGATTGATAGTTTCCAGGGATTGGAGGAGAGAGGTAAACAGATGAAACACAGGGATTTCTAAGGTAGTGAAACTATCCTGGATGAAATACATGATCAGAAAGAATGAACCCTAATGTAAATTATGAACTTTAGTTAGTAATACTTGGTGAATATTGGCTCATGGGCTATAGAAAGTGTACCATACTGAGACACTTAGGAACCATGTTGGTGCGACAGAAGGTTGGGATGGCAAAATAAACCCCTGGGTGCAGTAAAATATGGCCCTCTATAACATGCCATGTGTTTCTCTACCATTGTGCTCTACTCAATAGACCCATCATGAGGTCCTGATTAAACCATGAAAACAGAATGCTTGCATGAAATGAGAAATTATAATACAGAAAAAACTTAAATAAGCCCCCCAACTTCCTTTGCCCTTTGTCAATTTAAAATCACTAATTTTGGATTTAAAATCAGACAGCGCATAACCCATGATTGATTTCCCACTGGTTTTGCTGTAGATAATATCTCTGACATGTGAGTTATGGTAACAGTTGCCTAGGTTATTTCCCAGGAACTTGAAGTCCTCTTCTACTAAAAAACACTCACTTGAGTTTGAAGAATTTGATGAGTGACTAAAATGGAATGACACTGGACATTGCTTTCTTCATATGTTTTTGTTTTTGTTTCCTTTGTTGTCTTAACCCTTGGGTCAGATTCTACATAGGTCTACAAGTAAATATGTTGATCATTTTTAAAAAGTATTCTGTTCAAGACTATCATACAGGGTTAACGTGGCCTATTGCCTGTTAGACCAGGTATGTGTTTTCTTTTCTTTCTCTTTTCTCTCTTTTCTGCCCTCACCATTGTACTTCTTTAGCAGCCACAGCAACTCAAGTGCCTGAAGTTCATCAGGCCTATTACAGGGCCTAGACCCACAAAGCCGGATGTTTTATGATTACACCACATAAAAATTCAACAGCCTTTAGGACAATTTGATCATGACCACCAGGTGGTTCAAGTCCAGCACAAAAAGACAAACCTTTTGAAACCATGCTCCTGGCCAAAGGGTATTAGCAGACTTTAGGGCACCCAACCAAATCAATAAAGACCTACAGTTTTGAGAGCAGCTTGGTCCTTCTCTTAACCAATACCAACCTCTTCTGCCAAATCCTCAATTCAGTTGAAGCCCATTGCCCCAGAAAGCTTTGCCATGCAAGAGTGGATGTGCTTGCAATATTTAGCCTGATCGCATTTCTCTTGTCTCCAGGTCAAAAGGTTCCATTGTCTGGTATCAATACCATTGCAAAATGTTAATAAGGGAAACTTTGACAAGGGAGAAAAGGAATACATGGGAACTCTCTGTACTATCTGTTCAATTTTCTGTAAACCTAAAACTGCTCTAAAAAATAAAATCTAGTAATTAAAATTTAGAAAAAAAAACCTCAGTAAGTGAGTAATCATAAAATCATTTGTTGTTATGGTTTAAACCAAAATCCTTGTGTCTTCTTTCAAACTTATGGGCAAATCCACAGAAAAGAGAAGGGGCCTTTACACCAGAGCTGTGTCCCAAATTACAAATGGAAGTGACACCAGTCGGCTTTTTTCTCATACATAACTATACATGTTGGTTTGCCTGTAACAGTCTTGATCTATGCCCACAGCTTGCGTCAATATTCATGGTGCCTCCTCTCAACATCAATTTGGGATAACTGATTATTTGACATCCTACTGATGAAGTTCTTTTTGGAATGCATTTTAAATATCAAACATTGTGCCAAGACACAATGCATTATCTTAAACAATAACCTTATAAAATAAAAACTATTACAGATGAAGATACTAAGGTGCTAAAAAATTTTTGAATGACAATTTGCAATTTGATGAAAATCCCAAATCCACACATGCAAGAAGCTTAATGAATACCAAGCTTGTGTGTATGTCTAAATATATACATACCCAAACACACACTCAAAGACATGCATACAAATTGCCTAAAATCATAGAGAGAGCAAGATTTTAAGAGAAGATATATGGGAAAAAACCCATTACACATGGAGAAAGATCGCAGACGTTATCAGATACTGTGCAAGTGAGATAATGCAACATCTTTAGACTATGACCAAAAAAAAAAAAAAACTGTAATCAAGAATTTTATATCCAGGGAAAGTATCTGTCAAATAAAGAGCATATTTGGCATGGTTTGATTTTTTTTAAAAAGGCCTTGCTAACCTATCATTAAAAAATAGCTCAGTGTTTGTCTCATACCAGGACACTGACTAAAGAATTTTGAGAATGGTGGGAATGGTCTCTACTTTGATCATAATAGCTTCATAGTTGAATATTAACCTTGAAAGTCATTGCACATATAAAACAGTTTAAATAAATGTAATTTATACCTCAATTAACTTTTTTAGAAAAATTATTTTCAACAATTGCAATATTCTTAACTTTCAGCTTCTTTGGCAAAATCCATGTTTGCTCCATCCTGGTTGAAATTCAGTTCTGCATGCTGCGCCCTCCGCAGTTCCTGCTGAACAGAAATGTGGAGCTAAGCCTTTAAAAACCTCCCGAGAGTCACCCACACTGGTGTGTTAGCAAACTGGCATGTTTTATCAGAAAACTGTCCCCCAACACTCCAGCCTGGATCCAAACTACATGCCAATACCCCTGGATGTGTTTAGAGATGTCTAATTTCTGAAGCAGACTGAGACAGATTCCATCCCATCCACTGAGGACGAACCAAATATCCTCCCAGTATCCTAACCAGAATAAATGCAATGTCTACATTGGTCACAAATTAAAAACCTCTCAAATTACATACACCAATGGATGCAGCAGGTAATTCAGAAACACTTAACAGTGTCTCTCTTTAGTTTTTGGAGTTTTGTCTTTGTTTTAGTTTTTGAGACAGTATTTCACTATGTAGTTCAGGCTGTCCTTGACTCACTATGTAGCCCAGACTGGCCTCGAACTCATAGCAATCCTTTTGCCTCTGCCTCCCAAGTGCTGGGACAACAGGCATGCACCACCATGCCTGATCCAACAGCGTGTCTCTTTAATACCTTCCTGGGATATCTGAGAAAAAGATTCTCAAACTAAAGCTTTAGTGGGCTGAGGAAGCTCCTGAAGAGCTTGCTTATAATGCAGATTTTACTACTCCTACCCCCATTCCCACTGTGGTTTCTCTTAAATCAGTAAACTGTGGTGGGGACTGCTATTTCCATCAAACTCCTGATTCAGGCAAACAAAGGTAACCCAGAGGGTTCTATATGGGCTGGGGGAAATACCTGGAGGACCCCCACGAGTAGAACAGGTCTAAGAACTTAGAAAAGTCTTCTACTAACTGAAACCCCAGCAACTAAAAGCCCCTGAAGGTAAGGATGTTGTCATGGAGAAGACTGAAAAGGGCCAAGTTGTTTTCAGTGGGAAGTTAAGAGAAGTTCAAGTGGCACTGCCACAAACTGGTGATCCATCTCAGTTTCTCAGGCCACCTAACCACCCCTCAGTGAGGATAAGCCTACTAGGCTCTTGCTTGCTGAAGTGCAATGTTTTACATTTTATTTTGTAAGGTTTAGTTAACCCTCTATGTTTATGAAGCAGACTCTGACATGGAGATTTGCAAGTTGGGGGCTTACTAAAGAGTGCTCGTGGGGTAAGCAGTCATGGAAAGGAATGGAAGCAGGGAGGGGAGGAGGAGTTGGGCTGCACTGCAGATGACCTCAGCTGACACCTCGGGGAGCTTGAAATAGGAATGAGCCTTTATCATTGATCCAAGTTGGGGCATCTCCACCTGGACCGGTCATCGGATGTGCTTAGAAAAATGACCAAGACTTGGGGCGGCAGCAATCTTGACAGCTAAGGCAATTCCTAGAGAAGGTGAATAGCTGAGAGCTATCACAGCACTGCTCTCAGCAGCTGGAGAGAAAACTCCTTAAGGCCCCAAAGGGAATTTGAATGTTATGTACCGTAATTTATCACTGCACACTATATTTCCCCACTTTTTTGCAGATGCTTTTTAAGATATTCTTTAAAAAATTTTTACCAGTACATGTTGCAGAACATAACAATTATATTCATTGTGGGGAGCTGGCATGAGTACATGACACATTTTAATTCTTTTGCAGGTGCTTTTTAAGAATAATATTAATGCTGTGGTTGAACATTTTCACCAGGAAGTCTCATAGGGCAGTGCATATGCTGGTGTTCCACCAGGACCTCTTGTTCTCTCTCCTGATTTATTCCCCTGGCAAACTCCTATTCATCCTTCAGTTATCAGCTCAAAGGTCACTTCCTCTTTGAAGTCTTTTGGTGTTTGTCTTGGTTATTTTTGTTGTTGTTGAGACAAAATACCTGACATTCAAAACTAAGGGAGGAAAGATTTATGTAGCTCACAGTTTGTGGAGGTTTTAGTCCATACTTAGTGCTCCACGACAGGGTGGCATGGCTGAAGAATAAGCACAAGGAAACAAGAGCATAAAGGGGAGAAGCTTCTATTCCTCACTTATACAGTATGAAAGCTACCTGCCCTAGGGCATGTGTAGCACTCACACCTCCAATCCCAGTACTTGACAATGAACCAATCACAAACTCTAGATTCAGCCACCACCGAAAAGCCTGCCCCCCACAATGGCATGAAGCTTTGGGGGATATCTAAACACAATCCATCAGCAAGCATAGGCTGCCCATATTCTGTTTCCCCAAGGACCTCCAGCTGTCTCAGGAACTAATCTACAGTATTGTTAATGTTCACATGTCTTTTTCACAATTAGGACATAAGATCCTGGGAAAGGGACCATGCCACTGTTTTATTTGTGTAGCACAGTGTTCTTGCACAGCACAGCATCATTGTTTGTTGAATTCTATTTATGGATGTGAACACAACAAAAGCCACATGGTCTTGGTAGCCAACCTTTCCTTGTGAGCTGAGGGTCTGGCTAAGATGTGTGGGTATCTGAGGCATGCTAGTGATTTGGCACTCTGCCAGCCTTCTTTTTTTATTCACTTTTGTCATCTTGTAGGAATAAGGAGAATATGAATTTTAAAATGTTTGCTTTCAGACAGAAATTTTATTGCCAGTATATTTCTTATTGGTCAGAGTTGGATTGGTGTTCTTTTCAAATATCAATCTAAGAGAAAAATGTCACTCATTTTTCTGTACTTCTTGTTCTCTTTTGTGAATTTGAAAATTAATGCATGCTTAAAACGAGTAGTGTGATTTGAAGCAAACCAAAGAAGTTAAAGTTCTGATGCTAAAACACTCCCGATTTGTTTGCAGTGGTAAGGATTGAACCCAGGGCCTTACACATACTAGGAAAGTTACTACTAAGCTACAGCCAAAAGCTTAAATTATGTACTCTTGGTTAACAAATTACAACTTATTCTTTATTGCGAAGTATTTTAGCAGACAATCAACTTTTAACTGATTGTACACAAAGTAATAAGGATCTGGGTATGAAAAACTGAGTTCTCTAGCATTGATTTTCTACTGATTCTAGCAATGTCTTAGTGCTCTTTGTAGATTGATACTTGAAGTAATGCCTGACCAGCCCTCCTAATCTGACTCTAGAGAGTTTCATTTCGTCATATACAAAGTAAGAAAACTTCCCCAGAAATTCTAAGATGTCTTCCCACTCTAAAATTCTTTGATTGTGTGGCTTTGTCTATATGGAAATACAAGATGGCTATTTAAATGTTTTACTTGATACCTCACCAGAAATCTAAAATTCAGACAATGCTGTCATCAGAGAGTGTGGTTTCTTTTTAAAGGTGGTTTTCGTTTAGGATCTCTCTTTAGTCATTCCTATTATTCTTTGGGTGACCCAACTAAAACTTTTGCTACATGAAAGACTTCATATAAATGCCTATGATGTAAAATATTTTTAGCAAGAAGTCCATATGCTCTATAAGGGGGAAAAGAGACATTTTGTGTGGATCAGTATTATGGTACTTGAAGAGAGAAAAAAAATGGTGCTTGAGAATTGCATCAGACCTCCCTCTTTCCTTCTATTCTCACATAATACATCTTTTGCAGCTACAAATATAGGGCTCATTTCTGGGGGACTAGAGGCACACGTGGAATCTCTGAGAAGAAATGACAAAAAAAAAAAAACTAAGTTAAATGGCATGCAGAGCAGAAAAAGTTGGAACAAAATGACAGGTTTTTGGAGATAGATGGCCTCTTCCAACACATCACACTTACAGTATCTGTGAAGCTTGGACCATTTAAGGTGCCATATTTGATAGATTCTGGGAGAATGGAAGAGAAACTAAGTTGCTGGGTTTTTTTTTTTCCCCTGCACTCAGTTTTAAAGCTTTATTACCTTTTGGGAGATAAATTTCTTCTTTTAACATTATCTATCTCCTTCTATAAGATATATTACTGTAGTCCCTGGCCATTTGGGAGCCAATAACAGTTATTTCTATTCTGGCTGCTTCCTGATCTTACAATGAATCCTTTCAGGCAACAATCTTAAAAAAAACAGGAGTTGAAGTGGTGCTATAGAAAGCCAGGGCTTTGGGGCTGGAGAGGCCCTCATAGAAAAGCGGCGCTGGGACTGGGCTCCCACTCTGAACACAGTGTACCGTCAGGCTCAGGAGACACAGGCAGAATGAGTCTCATGCGGGACAGAGGACCATTTGGTTCTACCCTTGACTTTCCAACCAGCCAGCTACGGGCCAGGAACAGATCCCTCAGCCTTTAGTTAACTCTCAGTGCCTCTACTTAACCTGGCACGAAGCCCTAAACCTTCATTTCTTTCTCCTCTGGAGGTTGAAGAACTGAAGCAGAAAATGGCAAGGGACTCTTTCAGTTGGGAACATTCTGTCTTTTCAAGCTACCACACCCCACAATGAAACAATGTGTATTTCTCTCTCAATTGCCTGATTCACTTGTCCATTGACTTGAGAAAATTTGACATAAACAAGAATCTTGAATTTTAGTTATTTTATTTTATTTTATTTTAGTTTTTGAGACAGAGTCTTGCTATGTAGTTCATGCTAGTCTTGAACCTACTACATAGCATGGGCTGGCCTTGAATTTTCAGCAATCCTCCTGCCTCAGCCTCTCAAATATTGAGATTACAGGAATACACCACCTCATCATGCCTGGCTATAATCTTGAATTTTAAAGGAAATAATTCAGAGAATCGGTATTTGTGTTATGAAAATATCTTTTCCCTTATATATATTAATTAGTTAATTGTTTACTTTTAGTGGTACTTAGGATTGAACTCAGGACTTTCACACTGAGCCACTGAGCTACATCCTTGACTTTCTCTCTCTCTCTCTCTCTCACTCTCTCTCTCTCTCCCTCTCGCTTTTGTCACAGGATCTCACTAAGTTGTTAGATTGTCCAGGCTGGAATACAACATGCAATCCTCCTCCCAAAGTCCTGAGATTAAAAGTTGTTATGGTTTGTGTCTGGATGTCCCCCCAAAGCCATCAGGTTTCTAGAGTTTGTGACTCATTCACTGTCCAATGCTGGGATTATGGGTGTGAGCGCTACACTCACCCTAAAGTGGGTAGCCAACATACAATATAATGGACGGAAAGCATCTTCTCTTGTACTTCTCCCTCTTTGCTCTTGCTTTCACTGTCTTCTGCTACCACGAACTGTTGCTCTCTGCCATGTGCCACTCTGCCTTGGAGCCAGTTGAGTATGGATTGAAACCTCCATGTACGTGAGCCAAACAAACTTTTCCTTCCCTAATTTTGGGTGTTGGGTATTTTGACTCAGCAATGAAAGAAAAGTAACTAACACAAAATTTGGTACCAGAGGAGTGGGGTCATTGTTATGACTATATCTGGCCATGTGGTTCCAGAACCTTTGGGAATGGCTTATGGGAAGAGTTTGGAAAGGTTCAGAGATGTTGCCTGAAGGAGTAGAGCTGGAACACCTTAGGGTGCTCTGTATGGGAGATTCTGGTCAGAGCTCAGAAGACCAGAAAGCTGATAGAAATCCTGCCAGTAAAGACCAGGTTTGGGAGGTTTCTGCTGGGAAGAAGGACTGCATTGGTTGCTGGAGTCCAGATGATGTATTTTATGGCTTAGCAAAAAGTTTGTCTGCATTTTGCTCATGTCCAGAGATTTTGCCTGAGACTAAGATTAAGGGAAGTGGATAATTAATCTAGCAGAAGAAATTTCAAGGAAGACTAATGTTGGGGCAGTGGCATGGTCATTGTTGGGCATGTTCAGCAGGATTTATATTGAGAACCAAGAGCAAAGAGCCTAGCAGGATGATTTAAAACGCTGTGAATTTGGTCAGAAAAAACTCCAGTAAAGCTGTGGATTGTAAAGATAGAGCTGAGGAGATCTCCATTGCTGAGAAGCAACAGGAGAATATAAAAGATGGCCTCAGGGCATCACAAGAAGCAGCAAGTCTCCAGCCTTTGCAGCCTCAAAACTGCAAAAGTGAAAGACTTTGCTTTGAGGAGAAAGCCACAGAGCACCATGTTCTGGAATGGCAGCAGCCACATTATGTTTCAGGACGGCTGCAGAGTCTACACCAGGTTCCACAATGGCGGCAGTCACACCAAGTTCCAGAAAGGCAGCAACAGAGAATTTATTCCTCAGAATCAGGTTCAGAGTGTCCAGTGACCCAGGCACTTGATGCTTACAGCCAAGAGAGAGGAAAGCCTGGATACAGCCCCAGTAGGCAGCAGACCTCAGCATCATCCAAGTGGTGCTTGTTTTAGGTGCATGCAGAGTGCAAGAATTCTGATGTTAAAAAGACTTCCACCTACATTTCATATGAAGGCCTGGGAGCCCAAGCAGTGTGCCCCTGAGAGGGGACTGTGTGAAGCTGTGAGGGTGAAGCCAAATGTGTAGTAGAGAACCCAAAAGTTTGGAAATGCCAGGAATGTGGAACATCTGAGGAAAGCTGCAAGGATTGAGCAAAGTGGTCCTAAGAGAGAAGCCATGGGAGCTACAACCACTGTAAGTGTTACAGAGATGGAGCCATGCAAGCCTTTTGGTGCTTACAATTTGCCACAGATTGCTTTGGATGTTCCAAGTGGAACTACAGGACTTAATGCTTGCCCTGCTGGATTTTGAACTTGCTTTTGTTCCAATCCTTTGAATTCTCCTGTTTTTGCCTTTTGGAATGGTAATGCTTATCTTGTGCCATTGAATGCTGGAAGTGTTTAACGTTTCATTTGTACAGGGACCCCACAGCTGGGAGTTTGCCTTAAGTCTCAGAGATTTTAGCCTTGGCAATGCCAAGACTGTTAGGACTTTGGCAACTCTTGGACATGGACTAAATGTCTTTTGGATAAAGAATGTGCATGAGTCTTTGGGTGGAGGTCAGGGGTGGAATGTTATGGTTTATGTCTGGATGTCCCCCCAAAGCCTCATGAACTCATGGTGGCAGGTTTCTAGAATTTGTGACTGATTCATGATCCAGTGCTGGAATTATGGGTGTGAATGCTCCATCCACCCTTGGGTGGGTAGCCGACATACAATATAAGGGACAGAGTTTTCTCTTGTGCTCTCTCCTTTTTGCTTTTGCTGCTTTTACTGTCTTCCAGCCATCACGAACTGCTGCCCTCTGCCATGTGCAACTCTGCCTTGGAACCAGCCAAGTATGGGCTGAAACCTCCACAAACTGTGAGCTAAATACACCTTTCCTTCCTTCATTTTGGGCATCAGGTATTTTGTCCCATCAACAAGGGAAAAGTAACCAAGACACAGGTGTATGCCACCATGCTCAGCAATAAGTTTATTTTAAATAACCAGTTACTAAATGTGTGCTTACTTTATTACAATTATGTTTTCATACAATTTTTCAGAAATGCATGTTTTGTTTCATTAGTGTGACAAACTGAAAGAAAAATCATGTATATGTTTATGTACATGTATATAAAAGATAGTTAAGATAGTTAAAAAAAAACACAATGGCTTCTTTTGTCACCCACATGGCCTTTCCAGAAGTAAATTCAATGCCTCCCTTCACTGAACACCTCTGTAGGTTCTGCCTTCCCTTCCACACTTTGTCCCAGTCTTTTTGTCCCAGAGAAAATGACCTCAGCCAAAGCAACAACTCAGATCATACCTGCCTTTACTTTAACTAACTCACTGTGAGCCATTTTGAGTTGACTTTTGGATGTCTTAAGAAATGTTTGATGTGCTATAAGGTTTGGGTTTTTTTTTTTTTTTGCATGTGGATATTCGGTTCTTCCAGTATATTTATTGAAAGCACAACTTTTCTCCATTTAACTGCTTTTGCATCTTCACCAGAAATCAATTGTCTGTTATGTGGGCATCTATTTTGGGACTTCATATTGGTACTGTGGTGGTTTGTTCATCTTGACATCAATGCTGTTTTGTCATAATTGGTGTAACTTTGTGATAAGTTGTGGGATTGGGGAGGGTTGGAGCTCTAATTTTGTTCCTTTATCAAAGTTATTTAGACTATTCTGAGTCTTTTGTATTTCTACAGAAATGTAAGAACCAAAATGCTAATTTTTATGAAAAATTATGTTGGCCTTTTGATAAGGGATTGTGTTTTCTGATCTTTGTTATTTTCTTCTATTTGTTTTTGGTTTTCTTCTGTCTTTTATTTGTACTTTCTTGGGGAAAGATACGAGGATGTTTTATAACTTTCTTCTTTTCTAATAAATGTACTTGGTGTTTAAAAAAATCACTGCAAAGAAAGAAAAGAAAAGAAACGAGACACATGTTTGGTAGCAAGTCAGGTGGACCCATTAACAATCACCACCCTGGAATTCTCCAGGTCCCTTCTGGGCTGACCTCGTGTTTACAGCCCCAGTACCTCTCCCAGTCACGTTCGTGCTACTCGCAACTCTCCACGTACCACCATTCTTGCCACTGAGCCACCTGGCCCAGCGTTTTCTTTTGCACTAATTGAATCCTTTCCTTGTTGCTCATCGTCTTCTTTTTGTCTACTCATCATACTTCAGCTGACTTGTGCATTCTGGAGTTTCCCAGAGTTTACTCCTGAACATCTGCTTCAAACCTATTTACTTTGTTTGGGCAGTTATAACAAAATATCATAGACTGAGTGGCTTCTAAATAACCGAAATGCATTTCTCATGGCTCTGAAGACTGACAAGTCCAGGATCAAGGCACAGGCAGATTTTGTATCTAGTAAGGGCCCACTTCCTGATTCATAGATGGCACCTTCTTTGTGTGTCCTGATACAGTGAAAGGGACAAAGCAGCTGTTGGCGTTTCTTTCTTTTTCTTTCTTTCTTTTTTTTTTTTTTTTTTTTTTTTTTTTTTTTTTGTACCGGGGTCAAACTCACAACCTTGCACTCATGTTGGGGTTTCTTTAAAGGGCACTAATCCCATCCATAAGGAACTCTCCCTTCATGATTTAGTCACCTCTAAAAGACTTCATCTCCTAATACCACTACCTGGGTGATTATGGTTTCAACACATGATTGGTGGCAGATACAAACATTCAGGCCACAGCCAAACTCAGCATCAAAATGAGCCCTGCCCCCTTAGTCTACATCATCACCATCACTGTTGTTTTGGAATTCAAGTGGAGATTTGCCCTGCAACTTAACACTGAAGCTCCACTTGCTCCTTGCTTCCTTCTGAATTTCATCAGATGAAATAAACACACTCTGTGCTCCATAGTTGATACCTAGTTTTACATTGCCACAGAGACAAATTGAATTAGCAGTTTTATGAACAAGAAAAATTGGATTTCTCACTTGAATATATTCTTTAGAGAATGGTGCTTAACATTCTAGAATGATGTTATTGATTTGTTGTCAACAAGGAAATAATGCCGCTTTTAATTAACTTCTTTAAAAATGTGCACTGTTCTTAAAAGGCGAAAGAGATCCATTTTTCATGAGATGTCTCAATACTTCAAAAGTCCTGCTAGAAATAGTTTTTAATTCTAAATCAATGAAAGAAATATATATGACAATTTTTACACAGGTTGAGATCTTCAGGAATTTTTACATCTATGACCTATAGAGTTTGGCTTTTACACATTCATACCAGTACCAACAATCGGGCCATTCTGGTAGCAGATATTCCACTTTAATATAGGAAGATGATCTGAAAGAGAAACAAAAATATAATTTTTTAATGAAAAGTATACATCTACTTTCAGAATCTGTTTAACTTGCCATAAAGCTGCAATCTATGGTGTCAGTACTGTTGGGATATTTCTACCATCTTCCTAAAGTTACTGAGGTGTAACTCTTTACAAAATAGTAATTTCACCAGAGAGCTAATGTGACTTGTCTCAACTAACATTCACAGCTGGTCACACAAAAAAGTGAATTTCCTGACTTTGATGTACTGTAGTTTCATACACAGAAAGAAAACAGGAGGAAAATTCTCATTTTCCATTTCACCTTCTACTGTTTGTCCATGGTTACTGTTTTAATCTCAGGTTAATTCTCAAATTCAAACCTCTTGTTAATTTTCATATGTATTCCACTTCCTTTTCCACAACTTTGATTTTTAAAGGGAATTTAAGGTAGCCATATAACTTAAGAGAATGTTAAAATGTTTATAGTTAAATTTTTTTAATTTACACTGTAATGTCCCATGATTTCAGCTACATTAAAGACAAAATCAGCTTCTCTTTTCAAATTCAGAATGACAGTTTTCTTGCTTTTTTACTAAATTAACACATCGATTATATAATTGTTCTATTTACTTTAGCACCTTTAAAAATCATCACAAATCTGGTAAGTTTTAATTGTTCGTGGAAATCAACGTATGTGCAAACAACCTAAAATCTATTTTCATTCTCTACAATTTGCATTTTTACATTTCAGATTTGCCTGGATAGCGGTAAGACATGAAATCTGATGGCTAATTGCTTAAATACACAAGGTAATTTTAAGAGATACAGAGCTACAAACAATTTTCATAAAATAAGAGTCCATTAGAATGTTCCCTGATTGCGGGACAGAGTGCAGAAGAGACACAGATTTCCCTTGGGCTTATTCAGGGGCCAATAATGACAGCAGATGGAAAGCTCGGATATTTATTCTCTATGAGTTATTCTTTTCATTCAATTCTCCCTGGCGCACAGTTATTATTTTGTTACCTGTGTATGAACAAAAAAGTAAATAGCTGCGTGATATGAAATTGTGTTTTTTTTCTCTTCCTTTTTACCTTCAGAATGTAATTTCAGGGTGGCTCCTGAGAAGTCAGGTGCCTCGGGTAGGCTTAGCAGTACCTTGCGCAGTAATCACTGCCTTATACCACCAGCTTGCAAGTTGAGGACAGCAAAATTTAAAGCTGCAGTGCCCCTAAAACTTATCCAGTCATTTTCACTCATTGTATAGACGAGAAAGCTAAGCTCCCAAGATGCTAAGTGACTGGCCCTATGTCAAAGTAGCTAATTAGTATCTGGATTTCTCAACTAGAGCTTCCCCTCCTCCAATGTTCCAGTTCAATTTCTATCTCAGAGTTTCCTTTTATGAAGGCAAGTGATGGGTTCCTCTGTCCCAGAAAGAGAGTCTAACAGACGGATGTGGCAAGAAGATACGGAAATGGTCAAATATTTGAAGAGACAGTGCCCTGCTGTAGGGTCAAAAGCTCTGAGCAGTTAGGGCTCCAGAGCTCAGTTCTTCCTGTTCGTAGGTGGCCATAATTTTGCTGCTCATCCTCCCTGAGCCCAAGCGCTTCACCTGTAAAACAGAAAGCTAAGGGAACAACTGAGGGAAGTGGAGCTGGTGGAAGAAGCTGGTTCAATATCGTTCAGTCGAAACTGACTGCCAATTCAGGTACCCAAGTAAATGAAAGCAGCGGACTCATAATTTAAATCTTGGTTCCTTTTCTCAACAAACTGTCCCAATGTACCAATGAAGGATTTATTGAGCACTTACTATGTGCAAAGCAGACCAAGTACAAAAGACGAAATGATAACAGAAAGGCATAATCCCTACTCCTAAGCAATTTTCCAGACTAATGGAAGGGATGAAAAGAGCAGGTGACAACCTGCCGTGATGACAGAACCTAGGAGAGAAGACCTTCACCTAGGAGATTCCCACGGCTCCTCAGGGAAAGCCACTCGTGAGGGGTCACGAAATGGAGAGGGATGGGTGCAGTGTTTGAGGAAGAAAAAAATCCAGTGTGATGACCCAGAGTTGAAAAGTTCAGTGCTCTACAGGAAATGAAATTGATTTGTTGCAACCAGAATGCGAGGGCTGGGGATTCAGAAGAGGCAGCAGTCAGATGGTGCCAGGCCTTAGAAGGCCACTTTAATGCACTTGAACTTCACCCTAACGACAGAAAACTTCAAAGAATTTTAAGTGACAGAGCGAAGTAATAACATAGATGGCCCTAAAATGTTTTTTGGTAAGATAAGATTGAACTCAGGGCCTTTGCTCTAGGGTACATCCCCAAATTTTCATTTATTGCATTTTAATTTATTTATTTATTTATTTATTTATTTGTTTGTTTGAGACAGAGTCTCAATTGCTAAATTGCCCCCAGTCTGGGCTCAAATTTGCAATCCTCCTACTTCAATCTCCCCGAGTGATGGGATTACAAGGGTACACCATGACACCCAGTTATAAATGACTTTCTTCATGAGGAATCAGACTTGTTTTAAACTCTGAGGATATTTTTCCCATTGGCATAATCATACTTATGTATGTTCACTTCAATATTTAAACACTGCAATCTCTTTTCCCCAAAATCCGTGTAAATTATCTCACAGATTATAGCCATTTCCTCTGGACCTTTACTTTTTAAAAATTACATAGGAAAATTGCTTGATCTTTATTCAAAATGATGACAGGGTCCATAATCACAGGTGATCAGACAGGGTGTAAAAATACTGGTAGAATCAAAGCATGTACTACAAAACTGCAGTTAAAACTTCCAGGGTTCAGATTAAGAAGAAATATGACAGACACAGCTGGAAGAGAGCACCTATGAGGAAACAAATGAAAGGCAACATGAAAAGTGTCATATTCTAAAATGCGAGCCCGTTAAAATGACCACACCCAGCCTATTTGCAAGAGGCAGGCAGCTGTGGAAAGCTGGAGCATCGTGACTGAGTCTTGCCAGAAAAACGAGGCCAGGCGGAGCAAACCTGCGTTAGTGGAAAAAAGACAAATCTGTATTTGCCAGGAGTGATGCCATGAATAACTGTTCCTGAACCTCAGCCCAGAACTGGGCTCTGCCAATGCACCCGTGGTGAGACTCTGTGCTGAGGGCAGGGGAGTCGAGGCTACCTCTACACTGGGCTTGGGGAGGGCACCTCGCTTTGGTATCTGAACCCCTCTAGAAAATGGGAGATCTTTGCATGGAGTGGACACTACGTTCTGTGGTTTTTTCCAATTGTAAAAACCATGAGCCAATTTCTAGCCAGGTTCTACATTCTTAACAACCTATAAAACAAACAGAAGCAATAATCGTTTGCTTTTACAGAGTATTTTTGCTTTTAGAAGCACAAAGCTTCAGATTTCAAGCCTTGTGTTCTTTGGGGAAAACACTTCCCTCAAGCTGAAGCTTTTATTTTATCAAATAAAAGTATTTATGGATCACAAACAATGGGGATGGTAGCAGATATAGGGGAAAGAGAAGAACATTTCCATTCTCTCAATCCCCCATTCCCTGAAAACTACCATTCTACTTTCTATCTCTATGAATTGGATTATTCTATGTACCTCACATAAGATGAATACACAATCTTTGTCTTTTTGTGACTGAACTACTTAATTTGGCATAATGTTCTCAACATTCATCCATGTCATAGCATGTATTAAAATTTTACTTTTACTTGAAGATCAGCTAATATTCCATTGCATGTGTATCTTGTATTCTGTTTATCCATTCATTTGTCAATGGACACTTGACTTGTTTCCACCTTTTGGTTGTGAATAATGGCTCTATAAGCATGAGTGCACAAATATCTATTCAAGATCCTGCTTTCAATTCTGTTGGATGTATTCGTTGACTGAGAGCCTTGGGGTTTTAACATTTTTCTTTATAAATGGAAGGGTGCTGGAGAATAGCCTAATTTCTCTCTTGGTTAGCTGTTATCAAAAGCATAAACCCAGAAATTCAATAAAGAAAAGCACTGTGCCAGTTAGCACTCTTTGATCACCTGTAACAGAAGCCAACCTGTATCCATCTAAGCCCAACAAGATTAACTGAAAAGGTTTGAGAGCATCTTATAGTACCCAATGAAGAATCCACTCTACTGGATGCGAGGAAGAATGGGAACCAGACCTCAAGTGTCCTCAGACCCTCCACCCCTCCACTCTCTCTCCGCTCTCCTTTCTGTATATGCCTATTTTGGTTTTTTCTCTCTGCACATTGGTTCTATTTGGAAAGAAATTGGTATCAAACTCCCCTCACTGTCACACCGATGGCTCCAGTCCCCATAAAGAGACTGGCCCAATTCTTTCTCAGTCCCAGATCCAAAATCTCAAAGAAGAGACTCATTGCCCTGTTTCTGCCACCAATAAGTACAGCTAGGAAGATAGAGTCAGATTGTATAAAACAATGGTTTCTAATGTTGGAGAGGGGACAAGCTATAGCCAAAACATTATAGGTGCAGAATGACCATGAATCCACTAACACCTCAATAGAGGGCTAAGAATGAAAAGCAATGAAAAAGTATCCAACTATTTCCTTAAGCAAGGGCCACTCTCATGGGTCTAAAGGGCAGGCAACTTGGGAGAAGATGAACACAGTAATCTAAGTTCTGAAGCTTCAGACAAATGGGAAAAGGAAAAGCCAGCTGGCCCCGAGATCTCTCTAGACAAGTTTTATGTCACATGGCATGTCGTCAAGAATCGTGTAAAAAGGAAAAAATAGGGTTTCTCCAATATGAAACAAATCCAGTCACCAAGACTAAAAGGAAACAATAACAGCACCCAGAGAGATCCTAGACCACATCATCTTTAGGAAAGAATGCCCAAGTTCAGGCACCTCCAGTGGAGGTGGAGAAATGCAATTGGCCACAAGAAGCAGAAAGAAGCATATAGAACTATTTTACTAAGAACAAAGTTAAACCCTAGAAACTCACCCCATCGCTTGAGGTCTGCCTCTGCTAAAACAATTCTCCTGTTTGTTCATTGATTCTAAATATTAAGCAAGCCTTTCCAAAATTGATTCCAGGGGTCCAGAGCATTGACTCTCAGGAAGCAAATGAAAAATGAGGGCCTCGAAGTTCAGGGAATTATAGCAAATTAAATCTTAAGTGAGTTGCTGTAAACATTACAACCAAAAAACACAGTGCATCCTCAAACTACTAGCAGGAAGGGTAATGGATCTCTATTTTCTACATCTTAGGCTATTCTCAGGTTTGAGAATGAGGAAGGGATTGATGAAGAAAGAGATAGAAAGGAAAATAAATGCTGTTTGTTAATCAAAATACCTTCTTAGTAAGGAGAACTTTTTCTCAGCAAAGCCAATAAGTGACACATCAGTTCACGAACTTGATTCTTTCCACTATTCTGGTCCCAAATTGAGTTGGGCAAGAACCAAATCAAATTCGATGTTTAGGTTCAGTGTTGACCTTATGGTGAAATTTGATTTGGTTCCCTTCCAGTTCAGTTTGCTACCAGAACTGTGGAGAGAATTGACTTTGTGAACCAAGACACCACTGTAGCTCAGCTCAGAAACTCACAGAAACTCATCTGATGCAAACACCCACGGCCTATTAGCTATAGTCTGCCACAGCATTCCCCATTTGGGTTATCTACAGTTCCATGGGAACATGTTTTATCCCCATGATGAAATATAAACCTCTGGAAGACAAGGGGGAGGACTCTTCTTCGCTCATTACCATGTGCCCCACAGCTTCCAAAAGAACTCATATTTGTTAACTGTCTCCAACATGCCAGGAACCGTGTGAAAGAGTTGAGTCAAATCCCTAGGGGATCTTCCCAAATACCCTGCAAGATACAGGGGTCTTTTCTCATATTACTGAAGCACTAAAGCTCAAAGCAGTAAGTAATTCGCCCAAACTTGTGCATTGACAGAGCTGAGGTTCAAACCCCATGCTCTTTCCTCCTGTCAAATGCCATTGGTATCCTCCAGTAAGAATTCTGGTAACAATAATAGCTAACTGTATCAAGGTCTTTCTCAAAGCCGTGTCCTGTGGCACACACTTTACACATGTTATTTCAATTAATTTTCACTGCAGCCCAAGAGGGTGGCAGTGTCGTTAACAGATAAGAAAACTGAGGCCCAGAGAGCTGAACATAATGGCTTGAAATTTTAAGACTTTGTCTTGGTTACTTTTCACTCATTGCTGGGACAAAACACCCAACACCCAAAATGAAGGAAGGAAAGGTTTATTTAGCTCACTGTTTGTGGAGGTTTCAGTCCATAATCACCTGGTTCCAAGGCAGGGTGGCATAGCACTGGGCAACACGTCAAGGCAGCAACCCAAGTGAAAAGGGGGAAAATAAGCCTCTTCTCCTCCCTTATAGGGTATGCAGGCCACCCCCACTCCCTAGGGCAGATGCTGCCCTCACAAAATCTCTGTGCCCTCCTCTTGCACAGGATGAGGATATTTACAAAGTAAGAACCCTGGCTCCCTGCTGAGTCTTTCAGTTAAACCTCTAAACTCAAGATGACACAATGTATCAACCATAACAGACTTCTAGCAAGTGGTGGCATCAAGGTGTTAACTTAGCCTGTCAGATTCTAGAATGTGTGCTCTTAATCGTTCACCTATATTGATTTCAAAATATAAGTATCCACACTCACACACACGTTCACACACACACCACATTACATGTTTGGAGCAACTCCATCATGCCACATTTTTTGTCTTTTGTAACTGAATTATTCTCACAACCCTCAGAGCAATGCCAGTATTCAGTAATTTATAAAATGAATGAGTAATTGGAGCTTTTAAAACAGAAAGAGAGAGCAGCCAGGCATGGTGGCACACACCTGTAATCCCAGCGCTCAGGAGGCTGAGGCAGGAAGATTGCTGCGAGTCTGAGGCCAGTCTGGGTTATGAAGTGAGTTTAAGGCCAGCCTGAACTGCATAGCAGGACTCTGTCTCAAAAAGACAAAAAACAAAGAACAAGGGGAGGGGGGAAGACAGCATCACAAATATCACTAATTACTAGCATAAGAAAAATCCAGAAGCTCTTCTGTACTGCATTTGCTTTGAAAATACTATGGGTCCCACACTATGGCAGACCAGGAAAAATAAATGAGTATTAGAAACAAAAAGGCATATGAGAGTCATCAGATAATACAAAGAAGGTATTTTAGTTTTCAAAGTGAGTGCTGTATAAACTCAATAATGACCCACCTCATTTTAGGAGTCTCCTTTGTTGTAACAGCATCTTCAATCAACTGTGCTAGCAAACCAGCATTTACAAATAAAAGAAACAGAAGCCTCGACCTAGGCTCAATTTTGCATCAGCAACGAAGTCTCAAGTGGGTGACAAGCCTGTAGGATATCCGGATGAACCTGAGCAAGATATGGCAGTCTTGGGATAATAAAGAGCTTTGGATAAAAAGTTAAAATACCTTGGTTCTCCTCTGGCTTTTCTAGCTTTAGAGTAATTTGTGCTGCCCATCAAGGGTCTCTGCAGGGCTGTGTGGGTCACTTTGGCCAATGAAGTATGACCAGCAGCGAGTCGTCACTTTCAAGCAGAGGCTTTAAGATCAGTGCATGTCTTGCAAAGCTCTGAGCTGTCGTGATCACAGCTGATGTTGTAGAAAGCATTTGTCAAGCACATTGAGTCACTATGTAAAAATGGCAGGAGGGGAGCCCCTAGCTAACATGGTGGAAACGGCATGAATGTGTGCTTTAAGCTACTGAAATTATTGTTGTTGTTACTTCAGCATAACTTAGCCCAACCTGATTAGTTTAACAACTATTGAACTATGTAAACCTGGGGAAGGCATTTATTGTACTTTAATGAGTATCAACTTCTTCATCTGCAAGGAAGAGATTAGCCTAGAACAGGATAGGTTAATAATGACTTTCAGGATGACAATGCACCAAATAATAATGATAATAATAGTAATAACAAATAAGATAAAACCAAAATTATAGGTAAGATGTGTGTGCGTGCATGTGTGTGTGTAGTATACTTGCATGTGTGTGCATGTGTACAGGTGTAAAAGAAACGGCAAGAGAGAGACAGAATATGCATTTCTCTTGGGAGAGGGTTCACAGTGTTTTTCAAATTTTAAGAGGCTCTATATTACCAAAATGAGGTTAAGAGCTTGGATAATCTCAAAGGCCATTTACAGCTTTAATGTGCTTTGTGGCATCAAGTAGGGAAAAATAGCTAATTAGATTCCTCTCTGAACTGGTATTTCAGGACTTGCCTCAAGTCAGATTTTATTAAGGTTGTTTTTCAGTAATTATGTTTAAGAATTCTGCTTAATAGAATTACAAATATCAAAATCTCAAGAGGTATTCCTCAATGAAAAGGAGAGCAATTCTTTTCAACCAGAAAAGGAAAGTTTCTTCAAAAACTGAAAACAAGGACTCAGATAACATTTCATAGATGGCACAAAACTGAATTGTCTCCTTGTGGGACAAGGGGATTGCTCCTCCCAAAATCCCCCTCACACATAAGATAATGCCTGAAAGGCTAGAGGGTAATGAGTTAGTTGGATGCAGTGAGTTCTCTTTAACATGAAGACAGCTGGGTTCACAAGGTTAAGAGAGAGGGCTGTGCAGATAGTCTGGACTTGAACCCCGTAGGTACCACTGAATCACAATATGCTGCTGGTTCACACTTTCTTTATCTGAAAATGGGGACACTAACATTCAGCTGTCACAGGGGGAGTCTGCTCAGCAAATACAGTGTATACTACATTCAGACAAGGCAATTAAGGAGAGGCCCCCAATGTTTTTACCCATCCAGTTCTCCTGACTTGTCCTAGAAAAAAATGTCTCTCCTTCATTAGAAGATGTTTGGGTGGTACTATGAGCATGTGACCTGAGCTGGGCCACTTAGATTCTCTTTCTTGGGAACATGGATCTTAAAGGGAAGGATACAGGTTTGGGAAAGTGATTGAAGAATCAATCCAACTGATAGAGCACCTCCTTATTTTATTCTTGCTTCCTTCAAGAATAAACCAAGTAAAGTCAGATCTTTGTCTGCCAAGGACTGGCAGTGCAGTATTTTCTTCTATTTTCCAAGATGTTCCTTATCCTTATAATTTACTATTCTTGGGCTCAAGTTAGTAAGCCAGACAACACCAAAAAACATCTGGTCCAAATTTGAAGACTGACAAAAATAATGACCTGGATAACGTTTTAGAAAGTTCTTGCTTTGGTTTACCCCTAAGCCTGCCAACAAGCAATGTAAGCAGTACATAACAGGAAAGATAAACGTGAGCAACAGATCTTAGGTTTTCCTGGGGATGTGATGAGTTCAGAGGTCAGCACAGCCAATGTAAAGTGAGAATTCTGCCTTTTACACTGTTTTTGTCTATATAAGGACTGAGTTGGTACTCAAAGAGCTACCCAACTGTGGACATATAAGAAGAATTTTGCTTCTCCACAGTGGTGTGTTTCCTGTCAGGTTCTGTTGAGCCTACAATAGACCTGGCCTCTGTCCCTAGCCATCAAGCATCCTGGCAAATACAGCTGAGGTATTCTAGCTCTGCTATCATCCGAGCCCCACGTAGGCCCCGTGGTATTGCCACAGTTCCTTTATACATTCTCTGCATGATTATTACCAGGAAGACATGTTTATGTGTATCATCGCTAATCCTCTTAACAACTCACCAAGGTAAGAATTATTTTGTTATTTTACAGAAGAATAAAATGAAAGCTCACATAAGTGGACCTCACTCATCCAGCATCATGGAGCTATTATGCTGCAGAATAAGAATTCAAACCCAGATCTACCTGACTTCAGAATCCTCATTCCTACCCTTCCCACCTTGGCAAGCAAGTGGTTGGCCCTAGCACTGATTTTAATCCATGCGTTTTCACCTTCTACCTTTCTGTGGCCATAAGATGAAGGGATTAATTGTGCATTTACGTAAGATTGACAGGCCAAGGTAAATGGGAGACGAATGAGAACAATAGGTTAAGTAACAACAATTTCTGCTGTGAACTATCTACTTCAACTCATTTTGTATTTTTCAATGGCTACTTGTTTTTCTTTTTCTAAAATGAATCTTCAACATTCTGTTTGGTTTGGAATTGGAAATTCTCCTCCCCACTCTGATCCAGTGACAAGCCCCAGAGCAAGGAGTTTGTCTTATCTCTCTGTGCCTTTCTATATTTTTTTTCTCTACGACTGCTCTCCAAAGTCTCAGTGGTTGCTCTCTTTTCAAATTTTAGCCAAAATATCTCCTGCATGATAGTAAGTTGCAGGAATCACCATCGTTATTAACTGAGTGTGTTTATGCTAATTCAACTACACATTCTAAGCTCTAGAATACCCAGAAACCTAGATGAAGGGATTCTTCTGTCTCATCTTCCCAATCTCAGGTGTGTTCAGATGACTAAAAACACAAACCTCTGTAACCCTGGAGACAAGCTGCATCAGAAAATCTGTCCTTTTAACAAAATGTTAGATCCAGCAGCTCTGCACCAGAGGCCCTGCCCCCACTACCAAGGTATAGGTTTTCATCTCAGACAAAGGAAATAACTGGATTTCTGTACTGTGCTCTGTGATCTACTGCTGCCAGCTGTCAGCTGCATGGCTGTAAAACCATTAACTCCTTGCAGAGCATTTTATCTCTGCACAAGGAAAAGGTAAAAAGGAGAAACACACTGCTCTGGGCCAAGTGAAAGGGAAATACTTTTTAAGCAGAGCAATGTAAATCTCAGAAATACACCATCCATCTCAATTGGCCTGAAATTATGGCCAACATTTGAGGATGAAAGCCAGCGAACTTGGAAGAGCAGATTTCTGCCTTCAAGAGCAACCCGTACATCACCCAGTGGTTAAGAGGAAAGGGTCTGGAATTCCAGCATGAGCTGCATCGTTCCCTCCTTTTGACTCTTGGCTTCTGTATCCTTCATTCAGAGGCCAGAGTGATGAATCCAGTCATTCATGTGGCCTGCCTACATTTACTCCTCTGCGCACCAGGGCTTTAAATTCATGGGATCCTCTCCCAGGTGAATGGGAACTGAACACCTGCAGTAGAAAGAGAAAGCTGGGAAAATGCCAAAGCGGATGCTGCAAGACTCTGCCCCAAGAAGCCCCAAGTGGCTTTATCCAACTAATTCATGAAGACTTATAGGTAAATGGGAAATGCTGATTGATGAACAAAGGCAAACTGAACATAATCCTTCCCTCAGGAACAATGCGGCAAGAACCCTCGCCACACCTCTCACTGCACTTGTTTGTAATTTCCTTACATACGGAATCAAAGCTCAACAAAAATTAGCTCTTCCCTTTTGTTTAATGATTTAAGGTACAATCGCATTTTAGATAGATAGGAAAACTTTGGAGGGTGTGGTTAATTGTGGGTATCTCTCCAAACTCTCTTAGAATTTCCCCCAGGATTACCTGTATAATACACACTTAAATCCATGGACATAAATGGGAATATCCCCCTAAAGGCATGAGGCCAAACGAAAGTCAGTTTGAGCAAAATAGCTAAAGTTTGAGAAGTGTTTTGAGGGTCTCTTGGTCACTGAATCCAGTCTTTGCTACAAAGTTCTTCAAATTAAAGACAGCATCTTGTCTCTTCATTCAAACATTATTTTTCAAGGACTTTTGGTTAAGACAATTGAGGTTAGCACCTGTTTGAACAGCTGCAGAGAATTAAGGGAGAAATGATTCTTCTCTGATCCTGGGGGGATCTTAAAAAAACAGGCTTTGGTCCCTTTTTCCTTTCAACCGGAGTTAGTTGACCTTGGCCTTGCATCGTTTTGCTCAACTCTTCCTTCTAACCTTCTGAAAGGAATTGCCAAGACTTATTTTATTTGGGAGGCTTGCACAAAGCATCTAGCCTTGCTTGACCGCCCTCTTGGAGTCTCAATATTTGAATTTCAAAAATTTGAGGCAAAGTGGACTTGTAGTTGAAGAACTTGGAAGCCATCCTCCAAACAACTGAAATAGTTTACAATTATGTTGGTCAGTGCCAGTCACCATTAGGGATTTTTCACAATCACTATGAAAAGAAAGAGCCACAAAAGTAGAATGTCAGCCAGTAAATAAGTAGGTTACGTCTGAGCAGATGGTTAGTATTACAGGGAAGGATGTCCAGACTCATGATTTTCTTTTTCCTTAACAGCAATATCAACAAAACAAGGCAACCCTGCTCAGGCATTTAAGGTGAAGAGCTGTATGGTGTTCACATGTAGGCTTAGTTCATGGGTTGTTTCTACCAGTCACCTACTGTTCACTGACCATTACTACATGACAAGATTGTCCTTAAGATGAGACCGATCTTTTCTGCCAAATGGGTTGCTTTTTCAGTTGCTGGCTTCTACATTCATCAGAGTCCGGAATCTAGTAATGTGAAGTATTGCACTTTGGTTTGCGTTTTTCCCTCCAGAGTTAATTAGTGGTTGTTTTTAACTTCCCATCTGACTTATAACCACAAATAGCTGCATAGTGTTAGGTTGATAGTAGTCTTTTAATCCAGTACATTAATTGGTGGTTGATGCAATAGTTTATATTTGCTGAAGGATAAAAAGTATTTCTAGAATATTCTTTACCTCTTCTCCTTGTGTGGGTATGTAGAATAGTGTAGAAAGTACTGGCCCCAAATGGGGGAAATTAAAAGGCATAGGGAAACTCATCCTACCTTCCCTCTCTGTGCTGACTTGTTAGCTCTATTCTACAGTGAAAGCCTTCTTCAAGGTCATTTGTTTATATAGATTTGCCTAGTGAGAACAGTTTTTCCAGAAGATACATCAAAGGAAGTGAAAGAAGAAAAGAAAGAAGAATCTCAAGGAGCCATGAAGCATTGAAACTCTCACCAAAATTTATTAACATCTCTGCCTTGATGCTACACTATTACACTGGAATCCAATCATATACCCTGTGCATTTTCATAATTCCACAATATTCTCTGTAAAATTACAGGTGGTACCATTATACCACCTCACACATCTGGAAAAGCATAGTGTTTTTTTTTTTTTGGTCACATCTTCAAAACATAAACAATTTCATTTGTGCTCAATGTGTGCTTAAGAGTGGCCAGCCAAAAAGGAACTGAAATTGCTCACTTAGTTTTGCTTTAGTGTCTTTGGAACCTTACCCCAAGTAATTAGTGACTTATTGGAAACATTAACATGAAGTTATTTACTTTTGGCTTCTGTTGCTCTAGCATCCTAGGTGACCCTCCTGCCCTCACACAGTTTTGGAAACATGGATCACTATGAAGTTAACCCACTCTTTCAGCAACGACACGGTTGGCCCTATGTGTCTGTGAGTTCTGCATATAAAGAACAAACCAACTACCTATCAAACATATATGGGGGAAAACTGCATGTACTGAACTGTACAGACTTTTTTCTTATTTGTATTCCCTAAGTAAACCAATATAGTAACTGTTTACATTGCATTTATATTACATGTGATATACTAAGAAATCTAGAGATATATTGAGCCATATTGGAGGATGTACATAGATTGGATGTAAAAACTATGCTATCTAGATGCTGTATAGGATCTGAGTAATTGCAGAGTCAGCATCGGTAGTGGTAATAGTGTGTGTGCGTGTGTGTGCGTGCATGTGTGTGTGTGTGTGTGTGTGTGTGTGTGTACTGGGGGAGTGGGTCCTAGACCCAATCATCTGCAGACTTGGGGCCCTGTCTTCAGTCTGGGAGCAGTACTACATGCCAAAGACTCTACTAGATGTGATGCAGGATGAAGAGAATTAGGCAAAGCATCGTCTTACTGTAGATAGTGTTGGACAGAGTGAAA
Source organism: Dasyprocta punctata (assembly GCA_004363535.1). NCBI lineage: Eukaryota > Metazoa > Chordata > Mammalia > Rodentia > Dasyproctidae > Dasyprocta > Dasyprocta punctata. The sequence goes on along the minus strand of RJWM01003499.1, from coordinate 42,567 downwards.
CTGAATAGCATGAGATGTGTACACATGAAAAGGTGGTTAAGAAAATACAATGTAAGAGCCAAGTGGCTATGGAATCGAAGGCGCATGGGATGGGAAAGTCCTCAGGCAGTGAGCGCCATGTAGGTTCCACCCTGTAACCATGATGTGAGCGAAGATTGGAAGGCTTGAGAGAGACATAACCAGAAATAGGACGAAGTAAGCAACAAGATCTCTGGATTTTGCCTTCATTTTGCGCCATGCAGCTGAGCTGTTCTTGCCCAGGCATTCTAAGTCTGAAGTACAATAATAGCTACTTCCAAAAGCTCTTCTGTGCACCAAGAACCATGGTAAATGCTCCACATATTTGACCCTATTTAATCCACACTACAACCTTATAAGGTAGATACTATTACTACGCACATTTTACAGATGAGGAAACAGAGGCATTGCTCCAAAGTTAAATATCAGGAATTTGAGGCTCAGCATACCTATCCCCAGTCTTAGTGCACACCTATCCTCAGGTCTGAGTGCTACCCACACACCACTACTACTTTTCTAACCCGTTGCTTTCATGTTGTGCAAAGTGTCAGATCTAACCTCCAAACACAACACTTACATCTCTACTCCTACTTCCAAATGCTTAGAATCTCTTTGCTGTCTACACAGCTCCCACGTCAGGCTGAGCTCAAGAGCCCAGTTTGGCTCCACTTATCTTGCCAACATGGTCCTTCTCAGAACAGCATAATGAAAGCCCTCCATTCTAACCAAAGTGCTCTGCTCATTAGCCCCAGGACACACCTGCATGTTTGAATTTTCTGGTCCCACAATTATCCGCATGGCTTCTGCAGCAGCCAGACAAGGGAAGATCTGAAGATCTGGCTCCTCTAGATGCAACCCAAGATAGATTTGTAATTTAATCACATTCTTCTTGATTCAAATTCCATTCATCATCAGTGGAAATCACCAACTATGACTTTGTTTGAAAATGAGAATTAATGCCATTCCAGACCTCTCCTATATTGTTTATATCGTACTTTTGCACTTTTTAACCTAATGCCAGGCTTTGTATGCACCCCTGTTCACTCTTATCTTACCAGCTTCTGTTCATTTTTTTACAGAAAGACCCTTTAATACTAATTATTTTTATTAACCCATAAACATTGTCTATCCATAGAGTTAGTAACTATATCATTTATATATCCATCCACATTGATTGAAATATATAAATATGTGCATATATCTGTGCATAAATATATATTAATAGGATTTGACCAAAGGTAACGGAGAACATTGGTTTTGGCTTTTGTTTTTTAAAATGGCTTTGATTTATTAAATCAACATACTTTGGATATATGTGTTCGAGTAAATATGAATCCACCTAAATTGTCTATGATTCAGTCTACATTTGCTTATCTTGTCTACATAATTATCATATGGATTTATCAAAAGTTTTGTTGAATTGGGTTTTTTTTATTTTGTTTTGTTTTGTTTTGCTTTGTTGAATCTTATTTGCTTGCCACAGAGATATCTCATAATAAACTTGATAATGTTAATTTCAAGTCACCTTATTTGGAGATAATTGACTCTAAATTTATTTACTTCTTAAACACAGATGATTTATTTACTTCTTTCAGATGAAGAAGTACAAACAGCAAATAAATACATGAAAAAATGTTCAACAGCACTGGTCATTCGAGAGATGCAAATGAAAACAACATTGAGATTAAATGCCCAAGATAATTCATGTAGAAATATTAACTCAAGTATTCTAACTGAAAATGATCTTCATTTTAAGTTTTTCTGTATAAAGTAATACAAAGCCAATATTGTAGTTTAAGTTCAGTTCTTAAAAATATCTTTCAAGTCAACCAATGACAAGGGTTGGAGGGGCTGTGGGGAAAAAGGAACACTTCTCCACTGTTGGTGGGAATGCAGGCTGGTGCAACCACTGTGGAAGTCAGTGTGGAGATTTCTCAAAAAGCTAGGATTGGAGGTCCCATTTGACCCAGCTATTCCCCTTTGGAGTATCTTCCCAAATAAAATACATCACACCACAGTGATATACATGCACCTATGTTTATAGTTGCCCAGTTCATAATAGCCAGATCTTGGAAACAACCTAAATGCTCATTGACTGAGGAATGGACAAAAAGATGTGGTATTTCTATATAATGGAATACTGCTCAGCTATAAAGAACAATAAACTGAACACTTTCATACTTAAATGATGCTCCTTGAGAATATACTTATGAGTGAAATAAATAAGTCATACATATGTAAGCATCGTATTGTTGCACTTGTGTGACAAACTGGAAGAAAAACTATGTATGTATTTATGTATATGTATATAAAAATAGTTAAGATAGTTAAAGAAAAAAGAATTCACTGAGATTTTGATATATACTGAAGTGAATCTATAGATAAGTTTAGGGAGAATAAATGTTTTGATATTTGTCCAATTCACATACATAGTCTTTCTTCACTTACTTAGGTTGTATTTGAGTACTTTTGATCAGTTTTTGTAGTTTTTTTAAAATAAGAATATACTATATGTCTCGCTTTATCTTCAATTTAGTCGTGATTTTTTTTGGCACGGGGAATCGAACTCACAACCTCGTGCCTGCCAGACAGGCGCTTAAGCCGCTGAGCCAAACTCCCAGCCCTAGTTTTGTAGTTTTTAAGATACAGATAATGAATGTATTTTGGTAGATTTATACAGTGATGTTACTTTAAGCTTTTTCATGATGTTGTAACTTGTGCCTTCACAATTTTACTTTTGAATTATTCATTGCTCGTATATACGCCAACACTAGATTTTTGTATATGGCTTTGTGACCTTGTACCATGACCTTGTTAAGCCTGCTTGTCTGTATAATTTTTTTTTTTGTAGATTCTTTGTAAATAAAAGAAAAATTATTTACTCTTTTTCGTGGTGTTGACCTATTTTTCTCAGTGTCTGCAAGATACTTGTTTGGTAATCCAATCCAAAATTTCACCAAGAATTAACACCAACTTTGTGCTCATTGTAATGCCTATTTAAAGACTGGAATGTACCCACCTTCATTTTCCTTTCCAGAGTGATTTTCCAGGTCTGGAGCAGTGACCCTGTATTAGTTTCCTTCTGCAGCTGTAACAAATTATCAAAGCCTTTCTGGCCTTAAACAGTGCAGATGACTTTTTCTTTTACATTATAGCTCTGAAGGCCAGAAATCTAAAATCAGTTCCACTGGCTAAAATCAACTTATCTGCAGGCTGTTCCCTCTGAAGACTTTGAGGAGAGAACCCCTTCTTCCCTTGTCTCTTCAGCATCTAGAGGCCACCCACATTACTTGACTCATGTCTCTTGGCCCTCAGCCCTAGGCAGCAGTGGCAACGTCCCAACCTTTGTTCCCATCCTCAGATCATCTTTTCTTTCTCTGACTCTCTCCCACCTCCCTCTCGTGAGAACCTTTGTGATCACATAGATGATGGGAAAATCTTTCCATCTCAAGAGCCTTGATTTGATCACATCTACAAAGTTTTTGTTGGCTCGCTTTTTGTTTTGGTTTGGTTTGTGTCATGTAAAGTAGCATATTTACAGATTTTGTGGATTAGGACATGAATATCTCTGAAAGAGACGATTATCCTGCTTACTACAGATCCTAAAACCTAACAAGTGAGCAAGTTGCTCTAATATCTTTGCATAGGATTTATTTCCCTTAATTCCTGAATACTCTTCAGCAAGCTCGTGCTCTTACTGCCATCTTTAGTCTTTTGGAACTGATTCTCTCCTTCCACGTTGGAAACCCCTCTTCTGAAAAGGAGAAGAGGCAACCAAAAATGGCAGGTAAGTGGTTCTATTTTTTCTGTCATTTAATTTGATGCCATCACTTCCTTCTTGGTTCATCTTCTTGCTTAAAAAATAAGTAGAAAAAAACTTCCCAGTTTTAATATGTTCTCAAGTCTCAGTTATCAGAGGCAGACTTTCAGAGTACTCTTCTTGTGCAGATTTGTGCTACATCCATGGTTTAGACTCAGTCTTGACAATATGCCATTCCTCCGAGATTTTGTTTTTGTTCTTTCTAAATCTGGCTTTGGGTAGTTTCTTGGGCACACTCAGTTGCTTTAATGTCTCCTTGTGTCCTTCTCATTAGGGTAACCCAAGATTACAGAGTAAGCACTCCTTTTCTTAAAGCTACTTATTCTTCTTAAGTGATAGTCCCCTTTAGAAAACACCATGATCTCATTCTACCTTACTGATTTTATAAACCAAAGGATGTGTCTGAACATGCCCATTTGTTCCCTCTCTCTACTGTTACAAATTCCAAGGTGACTCAGTCACTTCCTCCCATGTTCCCCATACCGTCTGCTGTACCAACTGGCTTTTCCTTTTTGGTAAGAATTAAGTAGAAGCTCTATTCTTTTTGTCCTCTAATCAGCTGTTCCACTTTTAGCAACAGGAGCCTCCCAGCAGATGTTGGAAAGTAGAAATCATGACATCACCTCATCACTATTGCAGGGCCAAATGACCCTTACCTCTCCCTTACTTCTCTGCACCCTTCACCTCTGGTCACATGCTCCACACAGTTCCCAAGTTTTCCACATGGTACTTGTTTACATCTAGTCTCTGACTTAAATAGGAGGCTGAGGGTGAGAAAGGTTAGAACAATACCTAGACACAGGACTAGGGATGCATCAGGACATGGGGGCCATGCCAGTCTGCAGATCCTGGAAACACATGAGTAGAAGGCAAGCATGCTAATTTAATCTAGGGCTACCATATGATTCCAGGAACAAGAATTGCATTCCAGCCAGGGATATAGCTCAGTGGCACAGTGCCTGCCTGGCAAGCCTGAGGTTATGAGTTTGTTTCCTAGTACTCCCCCCAAAATAAAATAAAATAAAATAATTGCACTCCCAGCTATGGTAAGAGGGCAAGTGACCAAGGCTATGCCAATCACTGTTTCACTCCATAACCAGCATGATTGGTTCAGAGGTGAGCGTGTGACTGACAGATTACTCAAAGTAAACCTCAAGATTTCCACTGGTGCTATTAAAATAAATTTTCTCTTGCCTGAAGAGGCAAGCAGGAATCTCTAGCCTCAGAGAGCTACTTGTAGCCATCTTGAGACCATGATACAAGCTCATTTTAGATGAAATTTAACTCATGGAAGGGAAAACAGAAAAATAAAAGAAATCAGGTTCTTGAGGATATCACTGAATCATAAAAACAAGTCTTCTTTTGTGGCCTGCATTCCTTAGGCTTTTCAGTTCCTTCTAATGTGCAGCCCAAAAGAATTAGAATTTCAACTAAAAACCTATTCCTTCCAGTCCATAACCAAATCTGAAGTTCTGTCTCACCTGGTTTCAAAAATAAACATGAAATTGGGTTAAAATGTTAAATTTACTTTGCTTTTGTTAATTACCATTAAGTCTCTCTATTAAGCCTGAGAAAAAAGAAGTGGCATTAGTTTGGTTTTTAATAAAATAGAGACTTGGACAAATTTGTCAATTAGAAAATGTCAAGAGAGAAAACAATAAAAGTGTAAGACCTGTAGGATTATTTTTAAAAATGGCTTTCAGAGACAGTGTCAGGCAGGGGAGCGGTGGGGTTGGGTGGAGATGAAAAGGACCTTTGAGAAGATGGAGAATTTCCAAGGGGATAAGACTCAAAAGGAAGGCTGAGGCTGGTCTGGGCAGGAGACTGAGGGAGCTCCCAGGGAAAGCAGAGAGGGAGGTCTTAGGGGCAGCAGCAAATCTGAGGGTTCCTGGAGGTGGGGCAGTGACGGATTGAGTTCAGAATTTATAGGGAGACAAGTGGAATCAGAAGAGGACTGAAAGATGAAGAGAATAAAGAATTAGGGGTGAGAGGCCACGAAGGGAGAGAAGATAAATCTGGCAGGAATGAAGGAAGGGTGAGCTCGATAAGACAGTGTGTGGTCAGAGTCCGCTCTGAGTTTTGACAAGTTGAAGCATCTTCTCTTCCTCTGGGTATACTACTGAGTACGATGAGGCATTCTTCCAAAACGTTGTATTGCCTTAGTACCCATCGTGGCTCCCATGGCCTTAGTGTCAGTCTTGTGCACAAGTGTGTCATCCCTGGCCAGTCAGCGGTAGCAACTGGATCCCTTAGCCAGATACCAGTGACGGATGAGGAGCTCCATTCCCCCTTGTTCTGCCTCAGCCACACAAATAAGCATCCTATTAGTCCTAGAAATCACCATAGGGATAAGCCTGTACAATATCCCTTTTCAGATGCCAATAGTGACTGCAACCAGACAGAAATACTGGGAATAAGCTTTATATTCGTTCACCAAGACTGTCCTCCCTCACGTGAACCAATTCCATCTCACTGCAGCAGGAAAAGCATTGGTTCAATTTCCAAATGACTAGCAGGATGACCCTGACCATCTCCCTCTCTTTGCAATTAGGGAAGCGGACATGAAGAAAAATACAGACATCCGTACATTCAGCCAGTGGACAACCTGGCAAGAGCAATGCAGTGCGCTGGGTCCTGCACCAGGATTTGTCACCACCAGCATGCTCAGCCCACTTTTTCATTAAAACAAACTTTGCTTAAGATCCATTATTTATATAAAAATCTGTCCTTGTTTTAACTCAACTTCTGGTTATGTATAAGGTTTTGTTTGGGAATGAGCATTTATTTATTTTAGAACTTTTGGCAAGGTGGTCCCTGTAAGCCCCTCTGGGCATGGGCCACCTGGCTGCCTCTCTGCCTTCGTAATCCAGTCTAGCTCCCTGGCCTCTTTGGGACTGTGAGACCCTATGGAGCAGGGACTGTGTCTTACTGATCTTTTTGTCCTTAGCCCCCAGGAGAGTCCCTGGGATACAATATACCCTCAGTGAAAGTGTGTCTGACCTTGAAATAGCTCTGTAAACCTGTATAGTATAAGGCCATGAATGTATTGACTACTGATTGCATATTGCATATTATACCTCAAGTAGTAGAAAAAGCAGATAAGAATTAATTCCCAGGATCAGTTGGGCAGTACTTCAAAAAGTTAAACACAACATATTGTTTGACCCACCAACTCTACTTCTAGGTATATACCCAAAAGGATCCTATGGATTAATCACATTTTGTTTCTCCATTCACCAGCAAATGAACATCTGAGCTGTTTCCGTTGTCTTTGGCTATTATGAATATGCTGCTAGGAGCATGTATACACGTTTTTTTTGTGTGTGTGTGTGAAAAGCACGTGTATTTTCAGCTGTCTTGGGTGTATGTCTAAGAGTGGAATTTCTGGGTCATGTTTGGTAATTCTGTATCTAACTTCTTGAGGCACTGTCAAACTATTTACCCAGTGTCTGCACCATTAAATTTCAGTAACATATGAGGATCCTGTTTCTCCACATCCTTACCAAAACTTATTTTCCTTTTATCAAATTATAGCCACCCTAGTGGTTACAAAGTAGTGTCTTAAGGTTTGATTTTCCTAAAGGTTGTGGTGATTTTCCCAAAGGTTGTGGTATATACCTATTCATATTTTCTTTTCCTTAGTGGTCATTCATGTGTGTTTTCTGGATAAATGTCTATTCACACCCTCTGCCCATATATAAAGTCAATTTTTTATCACTTTGTCAGTGAATTGTAAGCATTCTTTATATATTCCTGACCCTAAACACTTGTTGAATGTATGACTTGCAAGTATTTTCTTTTGTTCTGTGAATCGTCTTTTTACTTTCTTGAGAGTGTCCTTTGACACATGAAAGCTTTTAATTTTGAGAAGGTCCAGCTTGTCTTCTTTTTCCCCATCTTTGGTTGCTTGTGCTTTGAATGCCAACTCTCATTACTTAGCTAAGTAGAAATGTGGTATATCATTGGCTCTCCCACGGGCAAATGAAGGGACCTGAGGACATGGAGTACTCGAGAGAGATCAGAAAGTAAAACACAAGCACCAGCTTTACGTTTTGAGAAAGGGCTAGGAGCAAGGGATCATTCCTTTTTTTTTTTTTTTAAGAGAAAAAAACCAGAAAAATCAAGAAGCGATTGGACAATCAGAAAACAACAACAACAAAAACAAATGACAACTACAAAAAACAATAGCGATATAGGATTTCAAACCAAGATGACAGGAATTTAACAATGGTTGTTATATTGCATGTTGAGAAGGTATCGCTCCCTTAAAAGGGTGCAGAGGACCCCTTCCTTCCAAAAGCTGTCCTGGGTGAACAATCTGACACCTGGCAGCTGCCTGCCACCCAGCGGTGGAAATGAGAAAGGCGGAGGGGGCACTAGTTTACAGCTGCTGGTGCAGCAATTAAACACTTTGCTGAAAACTTCAGATAGGTGGTTTGCTAGGAGAGGTGGCTTTTGGCCTTTGGGTTGTTTGTGGCTTAGTTGCGTTTTGGGGAAAGGCAACGGGACTTCATGCACTTAAATCTGCTGACGTTCCAGCCCTGCACACCGCTTGGGGCTTCGTTCCAGCAAGCAGGCAGCGTTGTTTTAGGTGGGACAGTTTGCTTCACAACAGTTCGCTGTCATACTACCTCTATATTTTAAGAATTTCTAACTTGAAAACATCAGGTCCCTAAGTTAAGGTGATTTTCCAGCAGTTAAAAATTTGTTAGGATGAAGCTATGGCTATGAATCAAAGCACATGTATAACCCCTTAGGTTTAAACTGACCTGACTACAAGCTCTCCGTGATCAAAACAAGTAACCACAGCTAAGAGAGGGCAGAGGGGAAGACACATTAAATGGACTAGTTAGTTAAAAGTATAACCTAGCAATAAACACTGCAGGATTATGCTTCTATTCAATTCAACTTTTGATCTGCTAGTAACAGAAATCCATTTTGAGTGAGCTACAACAAAAAGGAGAATTCATAGTAAACATTTTAGGGCATCTTGAAATCAAAAGCAAGCCTGCATTAATATTATCCAAATGATGAAAGAGCAATATGTGTTAGGGGACCTCAAGGATCTGGGGGACTTCAACTCAGACTTAAATTCTTCCTCAGTCCCTGTCCATGTTTCACTCTGTGTTGACTTCAGTCTCTCTCTCTACAAACAAGCATTCCCACATCGAAAGAAAGATAACCATTGAAAGCTCTCATATGTCATGCTTCAGCTTCTACCAGAAAGGGTCTGTATGCTTCAGAATTCAGTTGCAGAAAATAGAAGCTTCTTTTCTAACTTTAAGCAAAAAGCACCTACCTGGTATATGTTTCACCACATGATGTTTCCTCCCTCGGTCACTCTTAGAATTCAGTGTTTACAAAATTACTAAAAAGGCTGGAGGTACTAGGAGAGCTTCTTGGATAGTTTCTGTGGCCCTGCTGCAGAGTTTACAGGCACATCAGAAGGGCCTCCACTTCTGAGACTCTCTGCACGAGCGAAATGGGTGTCCCACATTCTTCTTCTTGACACCCATAAAGCTAGGAACCAGCTGCTGGGACTTCAGCTATGACGGTTACAGAAAACCCAAACACGCAGACATCGTGCTTGCCCAAAAACAGCCCTAGAGCGTGAACTTCTGCCTTTCAGATCTGGGGGGCACTTGTGTAGTCATTTATGTCGCATGAAAAACACAGCTATGAGGGAGTCTGGGTCATATATTCTGCTATGGACTGAATGCTTACACCTCTCCCAAAAGTCACCTGTTGCAATCCTAATCTCACATGTGATGGTATTAAGAGGTGGGACTTTTTGAGGTGTTCAGGACATAAGCATGATTTTGAATGGGATTAGTGCCCTTATAAGAAGAGGCCGAAGAGCTAGCTCTTTTTACCATGTGAGGCTGCATGAGACTGGCAATCAGCACCCTAAGAAGAGCCCTAGCCAAAACTCCTCTAATCAGAGAAGGCAGAGGTTAACCACTAAGCCAACTCTGGGACCTTATCATCTTGAAGAAGGAACCAAAAGAATCAACCCAAACAAGCTTTACTAACAGGACTTCATTGGCCATGCATTTGCCTTTCTACACCCTGCTGTCCTAAAAACTCAAGTTCCTTTCCTTTGTGTTGTCATTTCTCTATAATTGATGCTATATAAACTGAAATTCAAGCAACCTCTTTGAGAACTATTCATTCCCTGGGAGTGTTCCATGTATACACAAAATCTTTGTGTTAATAAACTCACACTTGCTTTTCTTGTTCATCTATTTTTTATTGCCATGACCTGTTCCAACTAAGAATTTAAGGAAGCTGAAAACAAAAGTAATTTTCTTTCACTACAAGCCCTTTTTTGGTTTGAGTAGTGTCAATCAGTTTGGATTGGTATAACAAATATACTATAGCCTGGGTAGGTCAAAGAACAGATATACATCTCACAGTTCTGGCAGCTGGAAGTCTTAAGATCAGGGCAGCATGGCTGGCTCTGGTGAGGGCCCCTTCCTGGTTTTCAGGCTAGCATGCCCTCACACAGCAGGAAGAGGAAGCTCTGGTCACTTCATCTCTTTATAAGGGACTTGCTTCACCACAGGTTTTCACCCTTGTGACCTAAACTAACCCTGATTATCTCCTAAAATCTCCACTCTCAAATCCTTGGAGATTAGAGCTTTAATGTAATGAATTTTGGAGAGATACAAATATTCTGCCCATAGCAAATGGTGTGCATGCACTTACCTACAACCTCTCAGTCCTGGAGAAAAAAAACCCAGAGATGAGGAGTGAGCCCGAGATGCTACGAGATAGGTTTTGGGGGAAAACAGCTTTGTCTACATACTCTCTCACCCACCACCATTAGCACCTCCCAATTCTGCTGGCAAATATGCAAAAACTAATCAGGAAAGAGGTTGCTTTTAAATGCATCTTTTAAAAATGTAAAATGTAAGGAGGTCATTGATTCTCATTACTGTTCTGAAAAACAGCTCTGTATTTTACTCTACTTTTTCCAGCTTATACCTCAGGAAGAAAAATAAATCAAGGAGTTGATTGCTTTAGTCATTGATCAAAATGGTTAGAATTGGAACAAATAAAAGCAAAAATTCTTACTAGTGGGCAAAATACCACAAAGGCTTGCCACAGACCACAAGTTATATGATAATGAATTAAAATAATGTGCATCCAAAAATTAAAGCGTACATGTTTACCCTGGCCAAATCATAGACTCCCAGCCCCACCCCATGACATTCTCATTCACTTCTAATGTCCCATGTCATACTCTTGTCAATTGAGAGGTTAAGACAGACTTTCTGGAGATCACAAAAAATGATGGCATTGCCAACAAATACCTTTCAGACCCTATGTAATGCATAATGTGACCTGAACTAACACCAGGCAAAAAGTCAATGTGGGCCTGGCTAATTGGTGATTTCTGGAACTGCCCCAAATAGGAAACGCTCAGGATGTCAGCTTCCTGACCACCTGACTTTGGTGGCTTCTCTTCATCAATAAAAATGAGTGCTAAATATATTTGCTTTAACCATTTGAATTAGTTTATTCTGCATGAAACAGATATATTCTCTTACAAATTTCAACAACACACATAAGAAATTAAAAGAATCTGATTTTCTTTTCTTTTTTTTCCCCTGGTACCAGGAATTGAACTCAGGACCTTACATTTGCCAGGCAGGTGCTTATGTCGCTGCGCTATAGCCCCAGCCCCTTCTTTCTCTTTTCCTTTCTTTTGTTTTGTTTTTCTTTTCTTTTTGACAAAAAGAGGTTAGAAAACTGTCACAGTCATCTCAGTGAATAGTGATTTATGTGAGGAGCAGGAAAACATACAGATTTCAGTTTGTGAGTAGAGAGACTTGGGTCCAGTAACAGTTCTAGTTAAGAATCACAGTGTAGAGAAAAAATCATTTTTCTCCCCCTACAGTTCCAAGATTCCTTGCCCTGCAGTAACATATAGTGAGCCACAGTAGACATGGTGCAAAGTTTAGGAAAGTTGAGGAAGATAAGGGACTTGGATTTTGGCAGAATCATTTTTAGAGATTTTTAAAAACCTGATTGATTCCCTAGGCAGTAGGACAATATCCACGATCGCAAAATTGGGGGAGAGGCGAGGCCAATTTTCAGGTGACACTAGGCTCAGATTTGTCACATCCTTACCTTTCCATGGACCTCTGACCCACGCCAGGAGCATTTTGACTCTGGATCCTGGCGCAGTGAGCGCCATTCATCCCTGGGCCGTTAGCACGGCCGTGTGGAACCTTCCCCCTAACACAGGATGTCCACCCTATGGCGTGAGACACTTCACTGGGTTCTCACACACAACTATCCTTCAGAATCATTTCTGACATTACAAAAGTGTTTTTCCTCATGCAAAACAGCCTTTATTTCTTGGGCTGTCTTTCTCAAGTGCTGCGAAGTCAGTATTGGAAAACATTGACTATGTCGCCATAGAAACTTCATTAAGAACTCAGAATGCCTGCTGAAAATTCCCGAAACATTTGCCAGAGCTCCCAAGAGCTGCTGAAAGAAACTTCTTGCTCTGGTGGGTTTCTTCGCAGTCAAGGCGCCCTGCTACAATGCTGGCTTTGTGAGATGGCCTTGGCCTCGGGGCTGGGCCTGCCAGTCTGACTCCTGGGCCCCAAACCGAATGAATCCCTAGGTTGACCCCAGCTGGAAAAGTCAAATGTGCTAGGGTAAAATGTCTTGGAGGAAGAAAAAGGCTACTCATTAAATTGTCCAGCACAGAAAAAAAAAAAAAAAAAAGCACAGTACTAGAGAGAGAGAGAGAGAGGAAGCATAGTTTCTATGCTTCCAAAAATAGTGGCTTCAAGTACATTCATCGTGAGGGACCCACTCCAGACTTGAAGGACCGAGCCTCGGCTGCAAAGAATTCTGCTGGAAACGTATGTACACAGATGCCGCATACATCTGTCCTGAGCTGCGTTAGCATGTTGAGAGAAGGAAACTATACGCCTCTAAAATAGCACCAGTCGGGAGGAGACCTATTCAAAGGGGAACTTTTTAATGCTTGGTGTTGGAATCCTGAACAGAATCTCAACCCCAGGCTTATTACACACCCACTCTGTGTTGAACAGGACTTTCTGAGGACTTTGCATCTTTATGGCACTCACTTTAATGATGAATGGAATTTTTGCTATCTCACATTTGCCAGACACAAAAATAATAACCATTTCTTTAGCTCTATGTGATGCAACTGATAAAAAGCAATTAACTTAAAGAAACATTTATAAAATCTAGGCAAATACTCTCCATAATACTGAATTCAAAAACGTTATGTAATTGGTGGCAAAATTGACTAACTACAATTTATGACATTTTTTTCTGACATTATAAATATGCAAATTTCCACAACTGTGAGTTGGCTTTTTTTTTAATATATTTTGGATGACACTTTACCACACACTTTATAAAATGTCCAAATGCTAATTATTCTCCCTCATGACCAGATATGTTTCCTAACTGATGCAGTGATGTGCACACAGCATCTGACTATTAAAATTACAAGGGTTCTGAAGACTCAGAGGCCAACGCAGGGCCTCTCACTGAGGTAGTCGCAATAAACCAACAGAAGGAAGAATACTGTATTAGTGCTAGCATTAACATATTATTCTAGGATGTTGTTTTTATTAATGGAATCCAACTTTCACCCTGACTTCCATCATGATACCCTTCTTGTGCTATATGGAAGAAGGTTTCCAGTGGATTTTTCTTTAAATCATTTCCTAGGTTTTTAACCTTTTGAAACATCATTATGAGTGATGAGTCTTGACTCCTAAGCACAGATTAATGAGATTTCAAAGATGTGTACCATTCGTTCAATTCATTCAGAGCCATATGACACTTTAGTTTATAAGTATTCTGTTTTGGTCACAGTACTAGGCACCTAATAAACATTTAAAACTGTCACTCTACATTAATACATTTCAAAATCCAAGAAGATGGCAGGTACATGTAAGAGTAATCACTAAAATAATAATTTAGTGACTGTGTTACACCAACATTCATACAGGTCTAAGTTTATGATTTTACCTGAGTCCTTATTCATTAGAAACATTGTGAATGATCTTTAGTCTTTGAAACAAATCTTCCTTTAGCTCTAAATTAGAACCTTAGCGTACCATATTTAGAAAAATACAATCTTACAATTTCTTCTTGTTCTAATGAACTCTTTTTAAATAAATGAATGTCTTCAGGGATTACAGAATTTTGTCTTCAGTTTGCACGTTAGTCGAGAAGCAAAATTGTGACAGTTGGGGGAAGTGTGAACAAAATCTTGAAGAAAAATTTGTATGATGCAAAATCATGGAAAAGTAAAAAAGAGCAGAAATCAGAAGATGTAGGTTTGAATTTTGGTTCTATCCCTTTCTACAATGTCTGCTTACTGAGACTCAAGCAGCCAGTGGGGTTCTCAGAGGGGGCAACAGGAGATTAAGAAAATCTAGACACATACTAAAAGGAAAGCTGGGACAGCGCGAGACCTGACCTCTCTAATAGAGGGGCAGCCACAACCCCACATGGTCTGTATCTTTGTTTATACACAGTAAAAACGTGGGGAGCATTTAATGGGGCTGAAAGTGCAAGGTATCAATGTTTTGCTGGGAACACTGAAAACAGAATCTTCTCAGAGCTACCTGTGCTGTGGTTAACAGGGAGAAACCCCAAGGCCAGACACCTGCTGGACTGGCTTTGCCATAGCCCCAGCTTGTTCACATGGCTCACCTCTGGTGCTCCGTGCTCTCAGGGCTGGCTTTGCTCTAGCCCCACACATGTGGCCAATCTCCAGCTCAGTCACTCCCCACATCTGCTGTCTATAAAATGTCTAAATATGCCAGACCCTATACATACATTATTCCTAATTTTCATATAATGTGCCAGGGATATTATTTTTCCTCCATTTACAGGTAACTTATGTGAACTAAAATAACTAATAAAATCACCAGCAGCCATCCCTGATCAAAAGTAGCTAAGAATACAATTTCTTTTAAAAAGCAGGGCTCTTTATACTGTTAGTGACAGCAATAGTAATACTAAGAGACTAAATTTATAGATTATGCCAAGCATTATGTGTTATGTGATCTGCATTTATTACCCTATTTAATCGTCCCCAACCAATAACTTTTATAATCTGATTTTCAGATAAGAAAACAGTCCTCTAATGCAAGTGGTTTGTTCAAGGTTAGTCAATTCCATGGCTTGAATCTACATCTCTTTGACACTAAATCTACCTTCCAGCCTCTGTTGTCAGGGTAGAAAGGAGGAGGCCTCCCCTGTTTTAAGCGGGTCTTTTTCTATCCAGAAGGCACTAATTTCACATAAATTTGGTCACAAAGCTGCTTGCTTACCACACCAAAGCTGAATTAGTCACAGCATAAAATTTCCAAAAACAATGGAAATACAGAGCAAAACAATCACCCTTAACCTCCATTCCCTTCATGACAACATCTGTTGAACCTATAACAAGTATAAGTGAAGGAAAATAAATCATCTGGAATATGCTTTTTTGCCAACAAAATTCACTGTCTCACATACTATCACTCACATACTGTTATCTGTTGTCCCTTACATTTCATTGGTGGACACAGGGTATTTGCATCAAGGTAGGTAAAAGCCACCTAAGAATTTTCAGCACAGATTATTATGTGCATTACCAAATGACTTACTTTATTGGGGATAATGACAAACTAGAAAGGTTTCAGGGAAAGGTAATAGCAACAGAGAAATCTCTGAAATCTATGTGCTAGGGAATAACCAGAAACCCAAGATTACTTCATTATAAGGACTGAAAAGGCTGCATGGACTATATCTGACAGCCCAGCTGAGCTCCACTGATTTCCAAGGGCAATAGCCAGACATTTGGGGTGTGTAAGCCCACATAAGCCTCCAGGTACTGCAGGTATAGCTGATAGCCTGTGCAGTTGAAGAACACCAGCTGAACTCAGCCAAATGCTGAGTTGTGAGAGATAATTAAATGATTCCAGTTTTAATCCATTAAATATGATTAGAGTTGGTTGCTAAGTGGAGGAGTTAATAGAAATAGACTTATGGTCAGAAGAAATTAGTAGGCAGATTTGGGCTTTTCGTAAGAAAAACTTTCTAACAATAAGATTATTCAGAGACCTGGCAGAATCTACAAAGAAGTAAACAATTCATTCTGAAGTTATTCAGACCAGGAAGGGTAGCTAATGGGGAGTAGGGAACTTTGAACTCTTCTAACCTTAAGTCTCTCACTGTATGAATTATTTTCCTGATACTAACCTGCTATCTTCAGAATTTAAAAATAAATCCTTAACACCTGCTTGTAAATTTGCTCATTGTTCTTCTCATAATCCTGAAAACATGTATAACTGGTTGTTCTTCTGGGTTAAACCTTATTTTTTTTTCTGCAAATACATTATTGAATCAAAGGGCAATTTGATTTATTTCAATTCAGTAAATATTAATCTTTTTGAGATGGGGATCTCATTACATTGCTCAGGTGGACCTCAAAATCCTGGGATAAAACAATCCTCCCACCTCAGCCTCCCAAGTGCTGGGCCTACAGGCACTGTATGTGATCAATAAACGTTAACCTTGTGTTTTTTATTAAACAAGACTCAATAGCAAAGAAAACAGAAAAAAAATGAGCACAGCCTGTGTCCTCATGGTGTTTCCCATTAAAGTGAGTGGATCACGAGTAAATAAATTAGTAACTCTAAACACTCAGTGGAATATGTAAGAACTAAGCAATGCATTATAAAAGGACAGAAGCAGAGATTCCATTTGAACAGTTGCCATCAATCAAAGAAATTTTCAAATACAAGATCAATTGAAAGAGACGGGAGGGAGAACATCCCACGCGGAGGGAGAAGCTTGAGCAAAAGCGCAGAAGCAGGAATGTGTAAAGTATGTTTGGGACACAGGAAGTTGATCTACTTTGGCTGTACCATGCAGTAGGTACAGGGCAGTTACAACAAGAGACAAGGCTGGAAGGGCACAATTTAATGGGTGAAAACCGGATTAAGACCTGTATGTTATTCTGAGGGCAATAAGGGCATGCTGAGTATTTTTATACATGGAGTTGCATGATTGCAGCTAGACTGGAGGAGGATTAGTAGGGTCATGGCTTACAGAAGAGAGTAGAGGAGTAAAAGGAGAAGAGGACATTAAAGCCAGAACTAGAGCCAGGAAGTCCAATTAAAGCTATTACGACAATGCACCTGGGCATCTCACAGGCCTCTCACACCTACAGTGGTTGAGAGAAATCTTCATTTTTCCTCATCAAATATTTTCTCCCTTAGCCTTCCCCATCTTAACCCCTGTCCTGGCACTACTATCCACCCTATTCCTTTAGACAGGAACTGGAAGTTACATGCATTTGATTTCTCCCTTTCCCTTATCCCCATGTCTGGTGCACTAGGAAGTCTTGACAGTATCCTGAAAGGACATTCTGTGTCCAACCACTTCTCTCCATTTTCCTCATTAAAACCCTAGCCTAGGGCACCCCAAACCTTCATTTGCACAGTTGAAACAACCTCCTGACTGGTATCTTTTTCACATTCTCCAACTGATAGCCAGAAAGACCTACTCAAAGCAGAAATCAGATCATACTCATCTCTTCTTTAAAACCCTCCAGTGGTGGTCCATTGCATGGACAACAAAAAACCAAACTTTCTCTTGTGTTCTAAAAGACTCTGAATACTGTGTCCTCTGCTTAACCCTCTGATTCTCTCCTTTCCATCTCCATGATGCTGTAGACTTCTTTCACTTTAGGGTCTTTTCAGTTGCTGGATACAGTAAAGTAACACTTCTGGTGAGTAGTTTCTAGGTCTCATTGTTTCATGAAGTTTTGGAGGCCTGGATCCATCTCTTATTTGGTAAATCTATAGATAGCTTTTTCAACAGCCACCTGGAAAGAGTTCTGATTTGTAGTTGCAGAAGCTATTGTAGAAACTGACTGCAATAAAAAGGCCAACTTTTGAGAAGTCCCAAAATAGAAGACTCCCCTAGTTCATTTTCTCCCCTTGACCTTCTAGAGTTACATTTGGTGATACAAACTAGAATATCAAAGTGGCAGTGAGAAAGGGAGGGTAAAATTTCTTCTCCAAAAGAGAAGGCTCCACGGACTCCTCCAGTTCACAAATTCAGCACTGTTTTCTTCTCCATCTGTTTCTCTGCAGGATACTTAGTTTATTTAAATGTACAAAGCTCCTATCATTTTGTTACTACAAAAAATGTATCTCCTTGAACACATAAATGTCTCCCGTTTCTCTCTTCCTTTTTCATACCATGTCTCTAAAACATACTTCCAAATAAAACATGCTTAAGATCCAGGTACTGGCCAATTCAGTTCCTGGAAAAGGCTGTCTTCTCATTGGATTATTAAATTGCTTTTCCTTGGTATATGTAGCTGAAAAGAGAGAGAAAGAACACAAGCTCTCTGGTGTCTCTTCTAATAAGGACACTAATGGCATCCTGAAGTACCCATCTTTCTGACTTCATCTAAACCTAATGTATTGGATGATATACTATGTACCCCTAAGTCCTCATATAATTCTGATGGGGCTGAGTCCAGTGCTTGTTATTGGTTTGTTGTCTAGAGCCAGGATTGATGATGTGAGTGCTGCACCCACCCAGGGGTGGAGCTGAGATACAGTGTAAAGGAGGCGGGTCTCCCTCTTGCTTGCTTGCACATTTCTGCCCTCCTCTCTTGCCAGCGCACCCTGCTGTTCTGGTGGCCCTGCCATGCCATGAATGGCTGCCCCACCACGCCACGCTGCCTTGGAGCCAACTAAGTATGGACTGAAACACCCAAGAAACTGTAAGAAATAAACCTTTCCTTCCCTAATTTTGGGTGTCAGGTATTTTGTCTCAGCAAGGAGTGAAAAGTAACTAAGACACCTAATCACCTCCCAAAGGACTTACCTCTGTAATACTAGCACTTGGGAATTAGGACTTCAACATGAGGAGGGAGGGAGACAATTCAATCCATAGCATCTTCTTATTAAAATTTGTCATACCTATCATATTCAAAGAAACTTCAATTTTCCTGACGTAACCCACTGCTTGCAGCAAGAAAAATCAATCACAATAAATCAGGCCCTGTGTAGAAGTAACAGGTTGTGTAGCCTTCAAATACGTGGGAAAAGTCACACTGGCCTCAACTCTACCAGTGCCCTCACACCAGACAACACTCAGAGAGAAAATTACCTTTGCCAAAGAAGTCAAGTTGAAGCTCCATTAAAAGTCAGTAAATGAATCCATTATAGGCTATCATACCCTACCAAAATGAACCAGACATACTTGGAGGAATGGTTAATCCCTGGTCTAAAACAAGAAATTTTCAAGTCTAGATATCTTGTTATACCAGAAGTCTTGGTTACTTTTTTCCCATTGTTAGGACAAAATACCTGACACACAAAATGAAGGAAGGAAAGGTTTATTTAGTTCACAGTTTGTGGTTTCAGTCCATAATCAACTGGCTGCAAGGTAGGGTGCTGTGGCAGAGGGGCAACACTTCAAGGAGACAGAAGATAGCAAAAGCAACAAGAGCACAAGAGTGCAGTGGGGGACCTCTTTTCCTTGTGTATATTGTAAGCAGGCTACCACCCTTGGGTGGGTGTGGCACTCACATTATTCTCCTGCCCTCTTGTTGCACAGACTGAGGATATTCACAAAGTGAGGACCCTGGCCCCCTGCTGAATCACTTAGTCCAACTTCTAAACTTCTCAAATTGACACCATGAAAAACATCCTAGAGTGGTAAGGACAAGTCCTTTACACACCAGGATGTAGAACTGCTGCATTGCTTAGTTAAGTTTCCAGACTTTTCAAATTGAGATAATGTGTCAACCATCACACCAAAGAGTGAGGAGGAAGTCAGAGGTCTTTGGGGGTTTATAAAAATGACAAAAGAAGCTAACCTGAAGAGGCTCCTTTGGATCAAAACTGAGATAATTTAGGGAAGTGATAATGTTTGTGCTATGATTTAGCTACGTATCCCCCAAAGAACCATACAATAAAAGCTTAGTCCCTGTCTTAGTTACTTTTTTTCTTGTTGCCAAGACAGCATACCTGATGCCTAAAATTAGGAAAGGAAAGTTTTATTTCTTACAGTTCTTGGAGGTTTTAGTTCATATTCAGCTGGCTGCAAGGCAGGGTGGCATGGCGGGGCAGCCATTCATGGCAGCCACCAAACAGAAGGCAAACTGGTGAGAGAAAGCAAAGACATGCCTTCCTCTTGCCCTTACATTGTATGCCAGCTCCATCCCTGGGAGGGTGCAGCACTCACATCACCAATCCCAGTGCTAGACAACAAACCAACCATGAATGCTAGACTCAGCTGCGTCCGTGATTACATGAGGCTTTCGTGGGGGCCATCTGACTGACCACACTATAACAGTCCCCAACTCATGGTGATAATAAGAGTTAATGGAACCTTTAAGAGGCAGGGCACAGAGGGAGGAAGTTAGATCATTGAGAATGTACCCTTGAAGGCACATTGGAACCCCAGCCCCTTCATGTTCTTCTCCTGCTTTCCAGCCACCACGAGATAAGCAGCTTCCTCTAACACAAGCTCCTGCCATAATGAATTGTATGCCTTGCCACACTTCCAAAAGCAACAGGCCGAGTAGCAATGAACCTAAACCTCCAAAACTGTGAGCCAAAATAACCCTTTCCTTTTTCTATGCTGATCACCCGAGGTATTTACTAGTCAGCAAGAGAAAGCTGACTAAAATAATCTATAGTATATTGCAATACATCAAATATGTTAAAAATCTATACGTTCATAAAGGCACAAGAAAGAATTTGTAACTTGGAGGTTGTTAGGAAAACAAGCCATTATTCTGAAAACTAGCAAAGAATCAAGCATTTATTGTATCTTTCCTGTGTAAACTCTAACAATGAAACTAAAAAAGTAGTTGATAAAAAGAAATTCAGCAGCAAATATACTTCCTTATGGCCAGTTCCTGTGGCCATAGTTCCTGTGAAGTAGCCCCTCTTCCATAGACACAATTGTCACCTGGTTCCTGGAATACTGTCCTCTCCCCATGCATGTTCAGGCCAAAGGATGCTGTATTCATTTGTAAGATCAATTTCCAATTTTCTGCCCTGGGCAATGGTGGTAGAGAGATCAAGCACGAAGGGAAGGATTGTGTTTAGGGATATAAAGCGTGAATAATGCACGCACACACACACACACAAGCTGAAGGTCTGTGATTTATAGTGTTTGTATGCTCTGGGCATACAATGTGAGCAGCAGGAATTCAAGTCCTGGCTCTCCCACTTACTGGTTGAATCACTTAGGACAAAAGAATCATCTTCTTATTCCTTACAATGTCCAGTAAAATGGACATGATAATACGTGTCTCATAGTCTGCAGAGAGAATTGGTGAGCTGAACCACATAAACACTTAACAAAATGTCTGGCACATACTAAAGGAATGATAAATCTTAGTATCAGCCAGGATTACTTTTACATATATATACTTTACATGTGGGGAAAGTACCACCAGCAATAAAGGTTTTGAAATGATTGACCTGAATGTGCTCTAATTCCTATTTTCCACTGAACATTTAAAATTACTTTGAATGCAGTGCAGAATGGCAATAAAGTTGCTGGCAGGCTTTTAATTCTAGAGCTTTCTTTCTATTAGGTTTTGAACTCAGTGAGCCTATTTAAAACAATTTCTAACGTTGACGTGGGGTATCAGCTGGAGCTGTAAATAAATTTCAAAGCAATTTAGATATTTTGGGCTGTCAAGGGGCTTTAGAAAATAATCTGACTTTTGATTTTCAGATGATGGAGTTCAGACTAGAGGGGTTAAGTGGTTCATCCAATGCCATACAACCGCATGCAGAGTGAGGACCTTGTGGCTCATGAGCTAGCCCCTTGGCCTCCAACATGGCAGCTTCCAGCAAAACAGTCCACAAAAACTGCTGGTTTCCCAGATTTTCAAATTATATAATAAATTCAACCTCTCTCTAAAAACAGGTACAAGTTAGAATTAGTGATGAGAGTACAAAGCAGGAGTTAAAAAAAAAAAAGACTAAGTTCTTATACGTCCACTAAAATTATCCCCCCAAAAAATAGATGAATGATGATTAACTAGCAAGTTCAACTTTTAAAAATGTATGTTCTTAGCAAAAAGTCTACTTTCACACAAGGGAATAGACTTTCCTTATACCCTTGAACTATGAGCTGTCACTTTTTGAATTTCTTTTGAAGACTTTCTTATACAACAACTAATTTAATCCTATCTTCGAAATGGTTCATCTTATAGAGATTCTATTTTAAGGAAATCTGATTCAATTAAGCAAAGGAATGCTGAGGAGATGATTATATACTTTTTATAATTAACTTGGTTTTTTGAAGATTGAGAGAAATAGACCTAAACATCACAAGTGGGTCAATTAAGTTGTAACACTTGTATGTAACTGTGTGGAACTAAGTAAGTCAGTTTTCCCTCTTCAAAGGAAAGCCAGAGATAGAGTTTACTTCTCTATGTCACATTTTCTGGTGTAGGAAGGAGATTTAGGGAAAAATGAAAGCTTCAGAACATAATTGGAGAAAAATTAACATATTATTTCTTAATATGGTATATAACTTTTTGTATTAAAAAGTATTCTGGGTGATATATTCAAGGGAAAAGCCAGTTAACTGAACTGAATTGTTAAAAGGATTCTATTATCTCAAAGCCTCGGTATCCATGGTAACCGAAACATCTTCATACTTACTCTTTCTATTCATGGTGAGGGAAATAAACACCAGAAGAGCTTGCCATTTCCTGATATTCTTATCTCATTGCTAGGAAGTTACTATTTGAGTGAGATGTCTTAAGAAACTCTACTCTTGTTTTACTTTTAAAACAGGACCAACAGAAAGAAAAAATAAGAGATTATAATCAAAACACAGAAATGCAAAACCAGCTCACAGAGACAGGGCGAGGGGTGTTTCAAAAGCACTTCCAAGGAAGAAACGAGTTTCTCTTTGCCTGGTGTAAGATCCTTAATTAATAACGACAAGACGCTTATGGTGAAATGGTGATCTGTTCTGGTAAGATCACAGGCACTAAGATAAAACAGCTCAGAGAAGGTTTGGATTTGTCGGTAATTGGATAGACACTATGCAGCATTGCAAATGATTAAACATCTAGAATTCAACCTGTTGTACGGGCTTTGAAGAAGCTGCAAACCAATTAGTCTTTTTATCTTTCAGAAGCAGCCTGGAAATTGGATTTTAATTCAAGCTCAGCTTGATTTCTGGTCTGTGCAGAATAAGAGACATCAATGATATAAAATGGGAAACAGTTGATTAAGTTTCATCTGAGTTTTAAAAGCTAAATGCTTAGAAAAACTCCAGTCATTTGCAATAATCACATTTACATCTACCTTGATGACAGTGATGTAGTGCTGACCCCCAGAATGAGTCTCAGTTCTGAAAGATACTTCATATTGTTTTAGAGTTTTCAGAGGGGTGCTGAGCAGAGTGCCTGCTGCTTCATCATGAATATTAAGAGCACAGAATCCTTTTGTTGCAATTGTATCTTCTTTTGATGCTAAAACCTAATAATTGCCAAAAAGTCTGAAATAGAAATGCCTGTGATTTCTAAAGTTGTTTCAGGAGGAAAAGAGAGGTAATGTGCTCAAATATATCTTCTCTGACTTTTGATATTAGGTTTTTTCCAAATACCTAATTAGGTCATTTCCGTAATACTTTTGTGTTTTCTGAGCAGAAGCTGTGGGCACAACAGGGGATTGGCATTTAGCTCATTAGGTTAGAACTAAGAATTCTCACTTAGAGCCTATAGTTACTGAAGAGGGCACCCTCCCCAGAGAATAACTCCTCACATCTGTGGCCAGAGCCAGACTAAACTAGGATTTACATAATTGAATCTCATTTTGTAAATCACCTTTTGAATCCTTCTTTAGAATTCACAGGCACCATGTCATTTTCCTTGCACATACAGATCAAGCAATAATAATGTTTATGAACACATAGACATGCTTGCTCTGCACCAGGGACTGTTCTAATGGCCTCACGTGTGTTCATTCAGTGATTATCACAACAACTCTGTGAGGAATATGAAGAGATTAAGTGACTTTCCATGGTAATCCAGTTGGCAAATGGTACAGCTGAGCTTGAAGCTCTGACAATCAAGACAGTGTTGTACCTGCTTATGAATACTAACTTCATACTCTTTCTATGAGCAGTGGAATAAGTGATCAATAAAGTATTCTAAAGTCAGAACGGTTCCAGAGCCTCATTCTCTTTCTGCTTAGTAAACTCTTGGTGAATGTCTATGAATGTATACAGCTATGTAAGAATTGTGTTAATACAGTGGCCAGAGAAAAGTAATGCACTGATTACAGGAGACTTGCACGAACTTCTTAGATAGACTGAAGGTTGAGGCAACTGTACCAATAAATAACAGTAGATGCTCAGACATGTTTTCCAGGGAACAAATCAATTTATGGAGATTCTGATATTTCCATTCAAAAGCAACTTTGGGGTCATTCACCAGGACAATTCAACACATTAACAACAACAACAAAATTCTGAAACCCCAACTCAGCATGCATTAGACTCCAACATTCCTATTTAAAGTAATAAGTTTCCAATTTAGTAAGACGGTCAAACCCCAAAGGTCCTATAGGAGCCAATACCTAACCAAGATTATGTGACTAGGCAAAGGAATTATCAAATAGCAGTCAAGGAATAGTGCTTATTAATATGAAAAATATCATTTAATTGGCCTTGTGGAGTTGTAGACCTGGAAGCTCTGTCTAACCTAAGATCATCAGTCATGTGATTTAATTAACGACAAGCTATGTGAGGAGCAAAGATCACATCTCATACATCTCTGTACTGTATAGCTCTTAGTATCTGACACTGTAGACCATGAAAACACATCTAATAACTTGAATCGGTCCATTGTAAAATGCTATGTAAGTGTGCATAACATGTAATTCATAATATATTCACACTGAAGTTTCCATTATCACATGCTTTAGGGAAATCATTCCTCTTGCACCCCAGCTTTCTCACCAGGAAAATGAAGAGTCAAGCTGAAGTATCTCCTTCCAGTTCTGAAAGGCTAAATTCAGATCAGCAGCCCATGTCCCAGTGAGAGAAAGATTATGTTGTTTACCTTACTGGCTGGCTGAATTAAATGTTAGCTCTGTTGAAGGACAGGGTGGTGGCTGATTTATAAATAATGAGATTCACAGGTTTTCCCCACTACAAACCACAAGTTGGTCAATGAAGCACTATCCCTATATGAATGAAGAATGAAGAATTCTGAGCCGTGAATTTCTACCCTACACAGTATATGCTTTTTGGACCACAGTTAAGAGGAAAGGAAAAAATAAATCATAATCTCCAGTAGAGGGAGCCAGATTTAAACATTAGCCAGACCACAGAGAGAAACATTAACATGCCATGGTGATGTTTCCCAAATCTAGAAAGAAAATATGTATTTTGTTACCAAACTCTCATTTCTCATTATTACATAATTAGCAAAAATTGTTTATGAGACCAACACTAATTCTCTAAAAGTTAATATTGTTCCCAGTAATAAATTACTGTGTATACATGTTTTAAATGTTCTTCTCAGTTTCATCAGAAGTGGTATGATTTTTATAGACAAAAATGTATTTAGTCTGTGGGTATTTGAGTTCACATCCAAATAAAATATGCAGATCTATAAAGGTGAATCTGTAGTGATCGTATTTGCAAAGGGAGTTGTTACATATTTAATTAGTTAAATTGTCACGGTATGTGTCTAGATGTCCTTCCAAAGCCTCATGCAGTCAATAAGACTTTTTCAAAGGTGGCGGAATCTAGAGTGTGTGATCCTGGGATTAAGGGTGTGTGATTAGAGAATCTGTCCACTGCCTGGTTTGGCACAGCTCTGACTAGGATTAAGGGTGTGAATGCTATGCCTGCCCTAGGGCAGGTAATCTTCATACAATACAAGGGATGGGAAGAGTCTTGTCCCCTTCCTTTGTTGTTTTGCTGTCTCCCACTGGCATGAACAGTTGCCCCTTTGCCTTGTGCCACCATGTCTTCCAGCCTACTGATTATGGACTAAAACCTGTGTAAACTGTGAGCTATATAAACCTTTCTTCCTTTAACTTTGGGTGTCAGGTATTTTGTCCCAGCAATGAGAGTAAAGAAACTAAAGCATAAGTCACAACAAAGAAGGTAAGCCCCTAGTCCAATGTCTTGAATATCCTTGCAAAAGGGGGAATTTGGACAGAGATATGCACAGAGGAAGAACATCGTGTGATAGTAAAGGCAGAGATAAAGGGGAGGTCAGCCAACCACCAGCACCTAGGAGAGAAGTATACACTGGGGACTCTCCCTCACATCCCCTAGAGAGAACACCTGGATCCCTATCTAGGATGCCTCACCTCCACAACTGCCAAGACAATGCCTTCCTCTTGTTTAACCTGCTTGGTTTGTAGTGCTTTCTATAACAGACCTGGAAAACTGACACAGAAAGTTATTTCATTCTTGTGTGGTGTTTACAACAGAATAAAATAAAACTATTCTTTTTAAACTTTATCTTAAGCTTATCCTCATTTTAATTTTTTAAAACAAAAAGGTAACCCTTTGATATTCCAGAGAAATATAAATGCATTATAGAGGTAAGAAAATACAGATAAACAAGGGTAAGAAAATAAAAATATCTTAGACCTTACCTCTCTTAAGAGTTCTTTGTATATCTTTTCAGATCTTTTATTACAAATGTAGGTGTAATTTACCAAAATTACATTGTAGATGTCCTGATTTATTCACTAAGTGTTTCATATATTTCCACATCAGTAAATTTTCATTTTTCTCATACCCAGTCCACAGTTTCATACCTCCAGTTGTCACAATGCTTTTACAATATCTTGGTGCAAATAATAATCTAGCCCAACCCAGGTTTTATTAATTCTCCATGAGGGGAGTGGCTTGGGGATGAGTGACAGTGAGAGTGGTGGGAAATACATGACTACAATGACTATGGTGGGCTGGGCTGGGTAGGAGGTCTGAGATCGTCTCTGCAATAAGCAGAGGGCAAGAAATGCAGAGAGAGCAATCTGCGTAACAACTGAGGTAGTGTCTAATAATTTGGGGTCGGTGCTTTAGCTCTGATACACAATTCTTTTTGCCCTAGGAAGTCGTAGCCTCTTTCTTGAGTCTCGGTCCCAGCCAACAGCATGGAGCACAGCTCTCCATCTCGCCTGGCTGGACCATGTATTTGGGGAGTCACTGGGTGGAGTAACACTGACCTGTCACTTTGCCTTAGAGATTACACATCAGCTCCTCAGTTAGCCCAATTTACATTGCTTAAAGCCAATTGAAGGGACAAAGAAACAGCCTAGCCAGCTCTGTGCAATTCAATATATGGATATAGGGCCAAATTTATCCAAAATAGAGACAGTTGCTCTTCTTTTTAAGGAGAGTCAAGGAGAATCATCTCTGTGGTTCCCCACACAATAGAGTACTACTCAGGTATAAAGAAGGATAAACTTGAGACATTTATACGGAAATGGATGCAACTTGAGACCAAGCTCATTAGTGAAGTAAATCAGACTCACATGTGTAAACACCATGTTGTCTCCTTAGTATGGGAAGCTGAAAAAGTAAATAAGATCCAAAATGTACAATAGATATTGTGAAATGGGAAGAAATTGTTGAAAAGGAAAGAGAAACTGTGATAGGGGAAAGGGGAAAAGAAGAAGTGGAAAAGAAAATATGTACAAAATAGTAAGGTAGTTATACTACTAATTGCTATTAGTTCATTGAAAAAAAAGGTTTGCAACTATATTGTTTGATCAATTTTTCATGCCTATATCTTGCAATATGAGTACCTACTTTGAAGATAACGATATGCAACGTACTAACCATTACTACTCTCCTACAATCTTGTTTTGAAATGTTATACCATTGTTTTTGTTGGTTCATTTTCTTTAAAATAAAGAAAAAAAGAATTCTGGGCCAGGCATGGTGGCATACACTTGTAATCCCAGCACTTGGGAGGCTGAGGCAAGAGGATCACCATGAGTCTGAGGCCAACCCGGGTTACAAAATGAGTTCAATGTCAGCCTGAGTTACATAGTGAAACCCTGTCTCAAAAAGACAAAAAAAAGTCTGACTTATTAATAAACCAGGGCAACTATTCTATAGAATGTCTCATCTTTTATATTTTTCTGGTTATTTCTGTGCCATGTCATTTTCTTTACTTTTATATCCTTTGTATATCTTCTAAATTGAAAGATAGAACCAACAGTTTAATATATTCAAGTTAAATATTAAGCTAGACTACATCATAGGTTTTATATTTCATATAAAACATTTAAAAATGCTAGTCTTGTGAGATCTTCAGAATGTTGTTAACTACAATATAATATAAATCTTTTTACAGGATAGAAACTCACTTTCTCTAAAACAAGAAATAGTAAAAGATATTTTCTGAATATGATCATATTCCAGGCAATAGACACTTCCTGAATATATTTAATAATTTGCTTTCCACAAGAGAAGGTATGAGACACACTGTCCTAAGTAAAAATCAAAATCACTTACTCAAGTTTTCTAAAAATTTCAGAAGACTTTTTTGAACTTTTCTATTCATTAACTTCCTTTTTAGTCTCCTTCAACAATACCCCATTCATTGATTCATTCACCAGTGTTTATTGAGCACAAACATGTGTTACATGCTGTCCTACCCACTGGAGATACAGAAGTGCAACTCTCATAGAATTAGCAATCTCTTTACACTCAGAACTGGTGCAGCCTGACAACCATAGATTCCAATCATGTGCTTTTATCATGAGCTCTTGATCTTCTTGTTTCCTCATTCTTTCACCACCTTAAATCTCAAAAGTCTATGTCCCCAGAACCTCTTTAAGGTGTTAGACCCATGGTTGTGAAGCAGTTGAGTAACTCTCCGGTAACTCCAACTCTTTGACTCTTGTCTCCACAGACTCATCCGTAATGATGATGATCTCATTAACTTCTTACATAAACTCTGGACTCCCTGTGTTTCAATTGCCAACTTCTTATCTATCACAGAAAACTTTCACACCTCCAAATCACTCTTCTGGACCCCATTCCCAATATATCCAATTACCTGCTAGATGTCCCCACCTGGGTGTCCCAGCATAGGTGCATCATATTCCCGAGAAATCTCATCTTCCTCGTTAACCCTATTCGCTCCTTTTCTCCCATGTTCCCTAACATCATTAAGGGTACCATTCACATCACTGTAAATTCCTACTTGGTCCCTTCCCCAACTGTTATGGTTTGTGTTTAGATATCCACCTAAAGCCTCATGCAATCATAGGACTTCCTCAGAGGTGGCTGAATCCACAGTGTGTGATGCTGAGATTAAGGGTGTGTGACTAGTAAATCAGTCCACTGATTGGTTTGGCATAGTTCTGGCTAGGATTATAGGTGTGAGTGCTATACCAGTCCTAGGGTGGGTAACCTGCATACAATGTACGGGACAGAAGGAGTCTTGTCTGC
The DNA here is from genome assembly GCA_004363535.1 of Dasyprocta punctata. Lineage (NCBI taxonomy): Eukaryota > Metazoa > Chordata > Mammalia > Rodentia > Dasyproctidae > Dasyprocta > Dasyprocta punctata. The sequence continues at coordinate 13,232 of RJWM01003499.1, read as the reverse complement.
TCGCCCACCCTTGTTGCTTTGCTGTCTTCTGCCCTTCTGCCATGTGCCTTGGAACCAGTGGATATGGACTTAAACCTCTACAGGCTGAGCTAAATAAACCTTCCCTCCCTTAACTTTGGGGTCAGGTATTTTGTCTCAGCAAAGAGAAAAGTAACTAAGACACCAGCCAACTAATCAATAAGACCTGCCTTCTCTAAACCTGAAGCAGCACTGTCTGTGGCTCTCTGTCCACTCTGTCAACATTTTTCCCACACCCTTGTAGTAGTTTCTTCCCTATCTCCTTCTTCCAGTCATGTCTCCTCCAAGCATTCCTCTCCACTACCCTTGAATTATCATTCATCATGTTTCGTGCCATGTTGTTCAATGATTTAAAGTGCGGCACCTCCTGAACAAAGTATTTTTGTGCATGGTATGCCTTGCCTTTCATAATCTGGCTAATGCCTTCCTCTATTTCCTCAGCTCCCACCACTTTCGACCACTCTCCCAAACTACAAAAACTATCCAGAGTGTATCATGCCCCTATGACTTTCCTATAACCATTACTTCTGTGCAGAATTCGCTCCTACTCACCCTCGCTTCCTTTTAGCCAAATATGTAAACTTCACGTGTCACTTTCTTCATACAACATTTCGCATATTCCTCCTTATTGAGAAACCCTCTCTGATTTCTCCTAGGAGACCAAAGAACATCTCCAGAATTTCACTCCATTTGTACCCATTTCATGATACCAATTATCCTTATATTTTGCAATTATGTTTATAAGTCTATTGCTGGTATGATCTAGAAACAGGCCAATCCTTCCCCAGTGCCAGCACTAGATGCTTAACAGATAATCATGGAATGAGTGAATAAATGGACAACATACATTTCTAACAATGCAGGACCATGAGGTCCTTAGCTATGAAAATGGTTTACTATTCAGAAAGCATTTATAGTCCATACTGAAATAAATTTCAAAAAGCACATTGACAAACTTCTTGAGTTCAATTTCTTTGTTTAAAATTTTTTTACTGAAATGTAATGGATGTATTAAAAATCAAAAAGATTGTAAACTTCATCCTATTAACATAACTTACATCCTATTAACAAAATGAACACAGTGTGGTGCCCGTCACTTAGAGTAACAGGAGCATTATACTCCTTGAGGCAGCTACTGCCTTTCCCAGTCACCCTCCCAGAGAGAGTCACCATTTGGCTTCTGGCAGTCTAGATCAGTTTCATCTTTATTAGTTATCTTGAACTTTTAATAAATTAAACTATATAGTAATTTTTGTATCTGTGGGATGCAATTACCTACTTGCTTTTTTTTTGGTCAGATGTTTTTTGGAACCACTAATTGTGCTAACTTTATCTAGAAGTATTTTCACTATTTCAAAAATAAGGTATTGCACTCAAGAAAATTGATTTATGGGGAAGAAAGCAAGTTCCATATCACAGAGTTTCGAAAATTTGTTCTTTTCCATGTATGTATTTAATCCTTTATTTATATCAATATGGACTCAGGTTCTTATTTTCTGCTTTGGGTTAAAAGTTAACGCTGTTTTATTTATTTTGTTGCTGAAAATAGGTTCTAACTATGACCATTTGGAGCTCTTTCCGTCAAATCTTATGGCCCTTTGACAGCTCCCTCATATTCTATGCACATGTGTGTGTGTACTATCTGGAACTACAAGATGATCCAGGCTCCTCTATTCCCTACCACATCTTCTAATCAAACATTTCTCTAAGGATCGCCATTATCATGTGCTAGTCAGTTTTTCATCACTGGGACCAAATATTGAGAAAAGCAATTTGAAGAAGGAAAGATTATTTCAGCCCATTATTTCAGAGGTGTCAGCCCATGGTTGGGTGGCTCCATTACTTTTAGACCCGTGGTGAGGCAGAAACATCATGGAAGGCAGCACGGCAGAGGAGAGCTGCTCACTTCATGGCAACAGGAAGCCGAGAGGAAAATAGCCTAGAGGAAGGGATCAGGGGCCGGATATAGCCCCCAAGGTCACAGCCTCATCAGCTACTCCTTTCAAGTCGCCCCCAGTTCTTAAATTCCCATTACCTCCCAATAATGCCATCAAATTATGATCTCACAAGGGATAAAACCACTGATGAAGTAAAAGTACTCACGATGCCACGACCTTCCAAAAGCACCACCTCTGACTACTGGAGACTTTGGAAAGATATTCAGATCTAAACCATAACCTAAATTTTAAGGGAGGTTCACTTTAAGCTGAGCAGCTAATGTCCACTTTTTATTAATTAGTTCTAAAAGTCTAGAAAATCCTAAGAGCTTCACCACTGATATTCTTTCATGAATAATCACCACCTCTGCTTTTCACTAGTAGCATTTGAGAGTGTGCCAATCCACTTACCCACTACTCCAGAAAATACCTCCCCCTGACCAGCAGTTCAGCTGAAGTAAGCCCGTCTTCAGAGAAATCCGAGAGTCTCTAGAACGCCATCTGGTTGGCAATCTCTCTAGATCATTTTCTCTGCCTGGTTTCTCTGAAATGAGAGCATTAAATGTGTCTCCACCTTCACGCCATCTGATTTATTTTATCATCTTATTGTGCCTTTCAACTACTCATTTCCTTGAGTTTTTTTCTTTTATAGCCACTATATTTGTATAAAATAAAACCCAGAAATGCCACCCATTTTTCTATTTTCTTGCTTTATAAAAGAGATTTTTTCATACATGCCAATGGACTTTAAACTATTTATGAGAAAAGCTTCCTGAAAAGAAATACCCTATTCAGTTATTCTACATTCTTTTATTCAGGTGGCCTAAACAGAAAAAAATGTTTTCCAATTTCTTTATTTTCTTAGATTTTTTTAAAAGAAAGATTTCTTTGCATGATGTATTTTAATTTATAAAAAGCTACTATCTACATGTGACTAACCACTTTCTTGTAACCAAATCTTGGGTCTCACAGAAAAAACCTAATCAAGTTTTTTATTACTAGTATCTTATCAAATATCTTGTCATACACTACCTGAATTAAATCTTCAGGGAGTCATCTAAAGAATAAAATATTGAAAAATAATTCATTCTTTATCTCTCTATTTTCCAGTGACAACTTAAATATCTTTTCTTCCATATTTTCCAATTTTGCTTCAGGCTATCCTATTTGTTTTTATAATTGCTAGTTCTACTCAGTTGATTGAACTTGAGTTTAATTAAATGCATTTTTTTCTGATAGTTTTTGAGCTTAGGTTAAGAATCTAACAGAGAATCTTAACAGCCTAATAAAGGGACACCTATGAGGCACCTATATGAATTCAATTCATTAAATGCCAAAGTAAAAAGAACCTGGTTAATCCTTAGTCTGCCATATAGAATAATTATGACCTACAAACACTCAACCCTGCCTACATTAAAATGATAGTGGAAACCATGGACCATGCATTCTAGAGATACTTAATAAAAACTTTCAAGTGAAAAGTAATGCGGGTAGCTTTGAGAATTTAAAGGAGAGAGAGCTAGCTTCTATTCTCTGTGTACAAAGATAAGAGAGAAAGTATACAGTAAGGACAAGCCAATCACCTTAATATTTAAGGCCAATTGACAATATATTTCAACATCATAAAGCTACCTTTCCCTCTAATTCTGCTTACTAAAAGAGGCACTTAGGATTTTTCTTAGTAGTAGAACTGAGACTTAAAAAATTTATATTTCTGCTACACATGCCCTCAATAAATTTTTGTCCAGAATCCTTATTTATAAATTGCTTAGCTGAATGTTGTTCTACTACTGTCCGTTAAAGATGATTATTCTAGAATATATTAATAGGAATTCTCTATGAAAATGATCTGGAATGAATAAACCTGGATTCACAAACCTGAAATAGGATTTAACTGCCTGCCATTCTACAGAATTTCTCAGGGTCTTTAGTATTTGAATGTGTGCACTGATGCTCCAGACAGGATGCTCCAAAAGCATTTGGTCCCAGGACACTGTTCTTCCAGAAACACCTATTAACACCAAATTTCAAGGTATTTTAGATTAATATAAAGAGCAAGGGCAAAAAGTTTAACATGACAGATGGAAGGACAGTGGTGATGTTGAGAGCAATAGAAGACAGAAGAGATTAATTTGGAATGGAAGATTATTTCAATTTGAACATGTTTCTTTTCCTGACTGTTAAGAGGTGAGCAGTCTACGGGAAGGTCTAACTCAGGTCTATGCTTAGTTTACTGCTGTTGTTGATTAGAAGGTCTCTTCCACTACCACAGTGTCAGCCTCTGATTCTTTAAAATCACTTGTGATCTGGTTGTATCCTCCCTGACCCAACATGGCGGGTTCTCGGGAGGCACGTGTCTTTCTCTTCCTGGAGTCCATGCAAGTTGCACCACTCACCAGGAAGGCAGGCTAGTTGTCTTCTGGTTGGATCCTCCCTGACCCAACATGGTGGGTTCTCGGGAGGCATGGATCTTTCTATTCCTGGAGTCCGCGCCGCTAACCTGCCTTCCTGGTGAGTGGCGCAACCTGCGTGGACTCCAGGAAGAGAAAGATCTGTGCCTCCTGTGAGCCTACCAGTGCACAGGCTGAGAATCAAGCCAGCACCCTCCTACCATAAGCAACCTGCTGGTTTGGAGGACCAGCTAAGTTGATAGCAACTAAGGTACATAAAGCAACTAAATGCTTGTATTGTTTAGTTGATTTTGCAGGCCTGGGGCCGGCAGTCTGAGTATCTCTCGGGAGGATTACAATATGCAATGTAGCAAATATGGGGGATTCTCTTCTGTCTTGTCTTTGAGGCCCAATATTGTTCTTACTGTTTTGCTTTATTCTGATTAATATTTTTTGCTTTATTTCATATTCTGTTTTGATTGGTTTTATTCTGTTTTGTTTTTGGTTTGATTTTACTATACCTGATGGAATGGTCAACAATTGTGAAGACAACAAGATAAACTATAGTAGCTATTGTTTTCCTAGTATCTTGCTTTGAAGTTCTGTACAGTTCTACTGTTTTGTTTTGATTGACCTTGTTCTGTTATGTTTTGTTGGATTTTGCTATCTTTAAAATAAAATTTAAAAATAAAAAGATAAAATCACTTGTGAGATCAGTCTCAGGCAAACTTTTACTAATATTACTCAAAATTCAAAGTCTCAAAAAATTACTTTTTCAAAGAAAATAAAGAGTTATAGGCTTTATGTAATATGAAGAAAGTTTCTTGTCTCAACAGCTGGTGAGTGAATGAATAAGTCCACTGAGGGTAGAAGATGGGCTTGTAGGCCCTTAAATAAATACTTTGCGTGAGACAACAGATAGGATGTGAGTTCACTTCTGAAATAGAAAAGGGAAAATAGCTGGTGTGGGAGTATGAAGGTTTGGGTGAATAGAAAGACACAAGAAAAAGATAAGGAGGATCAGATGTTACAGCAAACCTTTAATAGGAGGTTTCAAGTAAACTGCCATAGGTTGTTCAATACACCCACCTCACTGCCCCAGAACTTAAAGTGTATTAGTGTGGTTTGAGCTCTCTCTCTCTCTCTCTCTCTCTCTCCTCTTCCTAAAAGAAACTAATGTGCTGTTTGGCAGAACCAAGGCAGCATCTGTTTGCATGATACAAAGGGACAGCCAGCATCTAGGTGACACCTTTATGGCTTCCTTTCCAAAGTCTGTTTGCTGATTTCTTCTCTCCAAACACGACCCTGCTTTTCCCCAGGTAACCTCCCAACAGTGTCCAGAGAAAGCTGACTCCATTCGCAGTTGAGGAAGAGATTTCGATTTGCCCATGGGATTACCCCTGAATGGGAAGCTGGAGGAATCACATGCTGTTCTCTAAGATTGCATGGAGGAGGTTTCTGACAAAGAGTTCCCAGACATCAACACACTAACACAAGAAGAGATAATCAAACATTGTCCTCTGGATGTTTTCATGCCTGGATATGAGATCTGGAACAGCTTCAGTTTTAATACAGCCAACTTGAAGGCAGAAGCAAAGAACACTAGAGTTCAGACCTGAGCCCACAACTCTTGAGTTCTGCATGCATCTAAAACCAGCACCACGTGGATGACACCAAAGTTTGCCACCAGCTGGAGAGGAGTAGAGTGCCTGGGTTGCTAAGTGCTATGAGCCCAATCCCAAGCAACAAATTCTCTAGGCCATCGCCATTCTAGAACATGGTGTTCTAGGACTCTCTTCTCAAAGCAGTCTTTCACCTTTGCAAGTTTGAGGCTTCAAAGGGCAGAGTCCTTTTGGTTCTTGTAATGCTCTCAGGCCATCTTTTCTAGTGTCCTGTTCTTCCTTCACAACAAAGTTTTCCTCTGCTCCATCTTTGCAGTCTGTAACTTTCCTGAAGCTTGCTTTCTGGCCAAACTCAAAACATTTTAAGTCCTTTTTCTGGGCTCTTTTTTCTTGATTCTCAGCACATATCTAAAAGCCCCCTACAGTAGCCTTGCCACAATCTCAATGTTAGATTGCTTTGAAATTTCTTCTGCCAGGTTAATAAGTACTGACCCTAATCTCAGTCTTAGACAAAGTCTCTGGACAAAAGCAAAATGCAGACAAATTTTCTGCCAAATCATAACACGATGATCTGGAGTCCAAATGCCAATGGAGTCTTTGCTCCTAACTGAAACCTGCTGAGCCTGGGCTTTACCAGCAGCGTTTCTATCAGCATTCTGTTCTTCTGAGCTCTGACTGGAATCTCCTATCAAGTATAATTTAAAGCATTCCATGGCTGCTTCTTCAACTGGCACCTCAAAACCTTTCCAAACTCTTCCCGAAAGCCAGTTCCGAAGGCTCCAGACCCACTTGGCCAGGTACGGTCACAAGCAATGGCCCCACTCTCAGTACCAAAATCTGACTTCAGTCGGTCCGCTCAGCCACACCCAGAACTATGCTGACCCAATGTCTTATTCAAGCTTACAAAATCAGTTAGCTAACACAACTACTTTAAATATTTAGCCCCGGACATACAATTCATTATCTTACATTCTATAGGGTTTTTTTTTTTACAGTTAGATTGATGAATACTTATGAACTCACTTACTCGCTTACTGTACAGGATGAAACATTTTCTCTGGCCCATTCTGCCAACTTTATCCTTTTCACAATATTGCCACTGAAGTTTTTGGTAAGACAAGTATGCTAGTATCTGAATCTTTTTAACCAAGTCCATTCCATTCATATGAACTGCAATTTTTTTTTTATCTGTTATCCTTGAATTCAACCATGCTGGTGTCTGATTATGGCGGACATCTTTGTGCTGATTCCTTAAGCATTTCTGAATGCCAAGTATGTGTTTGGCACAGTGGTCTGGAGCTGAGTAGACATGGTCCCTGCACTCTAAGAGTTCATGTGAAATAGAGATAAGCAAAAAGCAAAGTTAAGGGCATCTAATTATGGACTTGAGGGGGGAGCTTAGGAACATTTCAGAGGGGTAGAATATTTTTCAAAATACTGTAGCAAACAATTGGTCAGATTCTGTTTTGAGCCTCTTTGGATCCATAGCATTCTCAAATTATTAACACTTTAATCCTGCTTAATAAAAACAATGTTTGATAAGTTCCATGAAAAAACAAGCCTTTCATATGAACATGGCATCAGGCAGGATGTGGTCTGACTACATGAGAAGTGCAGACCTGGCTTTCTGTTAGGGGAGTTGGGGTGGAACTTTAGTTATGTGGCCATTTAACTAATTGGCCATAAGGTAAGACACCAGAGAATCGCAGGCTATGTGAACAGTATCTCCTTTATCACTAAGAATTGAATCATACGTGTCTCTATTTTGAGTATATGAAGAGTACTGGGCTTGTTTCCACGGGATCTTGGTTCTAATTCTAGCAAGCCATTTCAGCAACTGGAGGCTTAAATGCCAAAGAGGAGTAATAATAATCATATACACACATACATAAAAACATCGATTGAGTCATAATGTTATAATACTAGCACATGTTGGTTCTGGTAGTGCTGAGAATAAGCTGACCCAAAATACAGCATCTTGCCATACCAGCTGTTTTAAGGAATTAGAGAAAAACTACAGTAGCAAGGTCTCTCTGCCCTTCTTTTTTTGAATCAAATCATCAAGAATCGTCTGATTTTCCCCTAAGGCAGATCCTAAGATCCTCCTGTGTGAATTGTCTAACCTATGCCCAGAGGAAATGCGCCTCCTTCATATTTCTGAAGGTTAAGAAGCTGAGCAAACAGGCTGACTTGTTTCTTCCTAGTTTATCCTATAACTTGTCATCCAGTCCTACTTCTCCACAACTATCCACTTCATCAAACTCAGTGCTAAAAGTACATAGGATTAACTTTTTCTTTGGGTCTTTATTTCTTTATGAAGACTCCATGTCACATAAAACTCATTAAATAAATTGGTATACTTTTCTCCCATTAATATGTCCTTTGCCATTTTGATCTTCAGATCCATACAACCATCCTAACAGTGTCAAGGATAATCTTTCCTCTCTTACAGCTTTAGGTCTATGACCTGACTGTACATCTATAAATTTTGGACTCCAGGCCCTTCTCTAGAAAATTTAAATCTAGCTTCTCCAGAGGTAACAGTTGCCTTCCTCAATTTCCAAACCTGGATAACTTGCTTTGAGGATCTGCTTTGATAACTCATTGCAATGAGATAGAACTTTAAAGACATAAGAAACAGAGATAAGTCAACAGGCATATGGGGTTTCCCCCCTTTTCCTTTTGTCCCTACTCTACATTATTTCCTGCTTTCTGCCTAAGGAGGGACTCTATGTTCTGCAGCTGTTCAGGAACCCTGAGTGAATGAATTTACTTTGTCTCTGAAGTGGACCCTAAGAGGTCTGCTTCAAGCCAAAGCTAAGCTCCATGTGTACCACTAATGTTTGGGACAAGATCATCGGTCCCTATGTGCCATAAAAGTACCAGATTATGTCATCAATTTAAGATAAATGGAGATTTTACCTCTATTCTCTGATATATTACACAGTTGGAAGCATGACTTTAGTACAAAGACAGAATTCTCATCAGGGACAGAAGGGGACCTGGAAAGTGGGTAGTCCACCAACTCCACTTCTCAAGGGTGTTTTATTGAGCCAGACCACAAGAGAAGGCAGGTCTAAGGTGGAACAGAACTATAATCAACCAATAAGATTACAAGTATAGTCATTTAGGTAATATTGATCCAATGGAAGATCACAAGGTGGGTGAGAGGTAGGACAAAACTATGGTGAACCAGTAAGATTACAACAAGTATAGTCACTTGGGTAAGATTAATTAAATGGGGATTGTCTTGCTTACTTTTCTCTCATTGCTAGGACAAAATATCCAGTGTCCAAAATGAAGGAAGGAAAGGTTTATTTTGCTTACAGTTCATGGAGGTTTCAGTTCATACTCAGTTGGCAGGGTGTTGCGGCTAAGGGGCAACAGTTCATGGCTGCTACAAGCAACAAGAGCAAAAAAGGGGCAAAAGGGAAAAGTATGCCTCCTTTCCTCCCTTGTATGGTGTCTACCTGCCTCTGAGCAGGTGCAGTATTCACACTGCCAATGTGAGAGCTGGACAGTGAACCAATCACAAATGCTAGATTCAGCCACCTCCATGACTGCATGAGGCTTTGGGGGGACATCCAAACACAAACCATAATGGGGATCAAATTAGGAAACAAGTCAGTAGCAAGCACACAAGGGATGGACAAGAACTTTCCCCGGAAGGGGTGGGTTAAAATGTTGATCCCCCAGCTAAGGTGACTGATGTCTATTTAGAATATCAGTCACTACCATTTAGCCCTAGGGGAAGTAATTGAGTGTAGTGGGTCTTCTTTTCTTGAAACCTGATCTTCAGTGAATGTGTCTCCAGCCATAGTTGCCTTTTGTACTGAACTTTTGAGGGTCCAGCCCTGACGGACTGCCTACAACGTTTACAAATAACTTAGCTGTCTCTAATAGAGATAGGATCTTTAGGAGGTAATTAAGGTTAACAATGGTTGTAGGGGTGGAGGCCTAATCTGAAAGTATCACAGTCTTATTAAAAGGGGTAGAGAAAGAGATCTTCCCACTCTACCCTTCTCTCACAATAAGATGACACGGCCAATCACCAGAAATAGAGCACTTGCCAGAAACTAAAATATAATTAGAAAAGAAGAATAAGTTCTAATGCTCCTTCTATAGCACAGTAGAGTAAATATAATTATAACCACCTATTATAAACCCACCAGAAATTTGATCTGGGATTTTTTAACCTCCAAAGCTATGAGAAAATGCATTTCTGTGTTTAAGTTACTCAGTCTATGGCATTTTGTTACGCGAGCCCCAGATGACTAATATAAAAACCTGCTTAAACTTCTGTGGGCTGCTGTTTGCTCATCAGAAAAATGGAAGATAAGTGAGGAAAGTATTAAGGTATCTTTCAAGTCAAATGATGAAGAAAACAAAACTTTGGGAAACCAAAACACAAGACCAAAATGGATAGCTTTCACAAAGCAACTGCCTCATTCCACTTCTGTTATCTTGCTTGTACAGCCCACTTCTGGTAGCCTGCGTGGCCAGGCTCTGGAATCTTGCTTATGCAGCCCAACTGGAACCCCTGATGCTTAATCATACCCTATCCTACTTCTGTAACTCCGCCTGTGCATTCCTGCCTAAAACTTCTATACAAGACAGCCCCAACGAAGACTTGGGCTTCAGACTTTGGAGTATGCATCTCCTCTGAGTCTGCTAGCATAAAAAAGTTTGGTTTCCTCTGAGCACCACTTGGTTTCTTTGCCTCCAGCAAATCTAAAACTGCTTTGACACTAACACTGGATGACTGGATTTCCCACCAAACCCCTAAAGTTTTGCCAAAATTCCTTTCAGTATATGCTATCCTATATACTCAAAGGAATTGATCTTGAATAAGATAAAACATCACCCTGAATAAATACAGTGCAGCAATATGCCAAGAGAATTAAAAATCTGTAAATAGATACCCCAAAATCTCTCCCTCTTTCCTTTCCCCTCACTCATGCCTTCTGCCTTTCCCCCTCCTTTTTCATCTCTCCCCCTGCTGCCTTTTCTCCCATATACTTATATTGAGACATCATATGGTATAATATAAATAAGTACAATTACTATGTGTCAGTTAATTTTTTAAAGGAAAAAATTTCTTTGTATAGAATTTAAATTGCCTCATTTTTAAAAATTGGCCACGTGCCAAGCAATCATGAGGTTGACTGCTAAGTAATAAATTTTGGAAAACACCAGGGTAGTTTATGAAAATAAAAATATAAACACTGTTCTAACATAACATTCTGTGTTAAAAGGAATCTAGTTTCGGTACATTTATTAGTACAGGAAATCATTAACATACATTATTCTTGCATTAGTTGGAGAATCTGATTCTTATATTACTTTAAATGGGGGACAATCGGACCACCAGTCAATGGGTAGAGTCTTTGTTTCACATCTGAATTAGCATAAATTCCACTCTCATCATGCCAAGTGTTTATGCCAAATCTTCTGGAACCATCTAGATCTGTGAACTGAGAACGGCATTTTCTGTGGACTATTGAGTAATCATCTTGACAAGCATGATCCTATAGGGAGAAAAAAGAGAACAACATCTGATGACTACAATATGTAAAAGGATGCATTTTTCAAAATATGATCATAATATTTCCATGATCAAAAGCAAATTTTCAAGAATTGATTAATTTAGTCTTACAGTAAATGCCTCAATGAAAAAAGTGACTACTGCATTTATAAGTACTTCAACCCCTGAAAGAAGACTCCAGTTTATGGCTGTTTTATTTATGAAACTAAAAAGATAAATTGTATACATGTAAATTTTTTTCTAAATGCAAAGTACACAGCATAAAAGCAATTTAAATTTTATGATCATCAAAATAAGACCCAAACAATTACCATTTAACTACCATTCAACTTCCTTTTTTAGCTGTTAATAAAAGTTAGAGTCATTCCAATATATTGGGTTACATCTTTAATAATTGGTACCAAGTCATACTTCCCACAATGGAAAATGTCAAGCTCTATTATTCATTCCTGTGAGACATTTACCTCAACGAAACCCAATATAGTTTAAGATGTTTGTACTTAAGCCATTTCAAGAAAGCTTCATTATAATAAAACAAGACATTATCATCGATCATTTCCCAAAGAAATTATTGATTCTTTCAGATTATACTAGGGGTGACAGCAGGCACGGAACATAAAGCCTTCTAACTGATTATCTAATTTCTGCTTAAATTTGTTCTACTTTTAAAGTATTATGACAATATTGAAATGAAGTCACCAATGCTATAAAACAACAACACCAAAGTAGTTCTAATCTTAGATTAGTTTTTTGAAAATAATTGAAAAATGGTTATATGTTCAACCAAAATGGTGTTCACTTACCTATTGAGTGACTATTACAGGTTGGTCACAGTACTTCGGTGCTTATATCTTTTAATCTATAACTGGACTCTGAGATATGAATTTTTACTCCTATTTTTCACATAGGAAAAGATTATTTGCTTAAAATCTCAGGAGAAAATTTAAAGAAAATCAATAGTAAGTAAGTGACTAAACTAGGATGGCAAATCAGACAGTATGGCTATGAGAGGCATTTTCCCTTCAGAAAATGTTCATAATTATGACATAAAAAGACATACAAACAATATAATCATAAGGCTAAATAATATTCATGCCACTATTTTATATAGTTTGTACTTTTCTTCTGGCTATTTCTTTGGTCTTTTTGGTTGGTTGGTTGGATAGATGGTTGGTCAGTCTGACAGAGGTGCTTTAAATGAGATTTAAAGGCTTGAATTGTAGCTTAGTGATACAGTTCTTGCTTAGTATACCCAAAACCCTTAGATTCAATCCTCAGCACTGTTAAAAATAAAAATAAGACTTCAGTATCACTGACCCAAACTGTCCCCTCAGAGAAAGGCACGATTTTCTCATTCCCATTCCTACTGGGATCAAACTAAAGAGAGTTTCTAAAGTAAGTTCAATTATGTCCCTTTAGCATCTCCTAGGAAGAGCAGAAGATATAATTTTATGACCCGAGTGACAAGATGAAATGTTTTGGGAAAACAATTCTGGTAGCAGAAGTACTAAACACTAGAAGAGGAAAGGACTGAGTCAAAAACTGTAATTAGAATTGGGTTCAGTAATTCACATCATCACCTGAGAGAGGGATGAAAAAATGTGGTCTATATATACAGTGAAAAATCATTTGATGCCAGGAGAAATAAAATAGCAATAACATACTGCCATGTAGATGAACCTTGGAAACAGTTTGCTAAGTGCAAGAAGTTAAAATCAAA